>CM054135.1:98052410-98057410 GCA_028751875.1 Rapana venosa | reverse complement strand
TGTGGTGTCTGTGTGTGCGTGTTTGTGTATTTGTGTGTGATTGTGTGTGTGTGGTGGTGTGTGTTTGTGTGTGTGTGTGTGTGTGTGATTGGTGTTGTGTGTGTGTGTGTGTGTGTGTGTGTGTGTGTTGTGTGTGTGTGTGTGTGTGTGTGTGTGTGTGTGTGTGCGTTCTAGAGTTTATCTACGTGGATGGATGGGGGAATATCTGTGCATAGCACCTTGTTTAGGAACCATTTGTCTATCTCTTGTTTCCTCAATATCTTTCGCATCATGTTCCTCTTTTTGTATTCATCTTTGTTTTGCTTTTTCTTGCAATTTGTTTGTGCGCAGTTTTAGAAAAACGTTCTCTCAGTAACAAGCTATTTTGTGCTCACATACACACACACGCACGCACGCATGCACTAACACAACATAAACACACGCGCACCCCCCCCCCTTCCTCCACACACATACAATACCACCCATCTACTCACACTTACTCACACACGCATAAACAACACACGCCCACAATTTCACTCATACACTCACTCACTCACACGCACATTCATACACACACAGGTACACAGAGACACACTAACACAAACAAACACAACACATACACAAACACACACAGACATAGACACACACAAACACAACACAGACATAGACACACCACACACACAACACAGACATAGACACACACACACACACACACACACACCACACACACACACAAACACAATACAGACACAAATACACACACACAAACAAACACAACACACACACACACAAGCAAACACACACACAAACACAACACACACCACACACACAAACACAACACACACGCAACACACACACACACACACACACACACACACCACACAAACACACACACACATACACACACAAACAAACAACACACACACATCCACCCACAGAACCGATGATGAGACCACAAAAGCAAAGAAAAACGACAGTTTCAACTAGAGCCGCTCAGCTAGAATCGCTCCCCTAAAAGATCTTTTATTTTTTGTAAGAGTATAAACGCTGTAGAATTTGCCCCAGAACAAAAAGAAGAGCTCTCCTCATTTCGAAAGCAAATGTCATCTATAGAGAAAAGGATTTGTTTGTTTGTCTCTTAGTTCAGCCAGAGTCTGCTGGAATTAGACATAATTGACATGGACCACTTGCTTCCTTCCATGTGTCTGTTTGCTTGGACGTCTCTGTCTATGAATTGTTTACTTGTCATCTTCACGGCAATTCAGACGTTTTAAAGAAAATGTAAAAAAGAAGCAATATTTGGTTTCTCATAAAAACCGTGTATCCTCTAGAGTCGGAGTATGGCTGCCTATATGGCGAGGTACTTGGAAAGAGTCATACACACAAACCTCTCATCCTGTGTACTTCCTATCTCACAGAGATTCCCAGGTGGGATGAGTGAGTCAGAGTGCATGCTCTGGGTGACCCCCAGGGTGTTAAGCTGGGGAACGTACAACACCAGCAACAACAACAGCAACAGCAACAGCAACAACGTGTGGTTAATTTCTTTGTGTTGTTTGATTTCCTTGTGTTGGTTATTGATGTAAGCGAGTTGTCAAAGGCTTCATTAAAAAGATCGTTAGCTTTCAGATAGTTTTAAATTGTTTTCATCTAGGCCCTTTAGCGCAGCTCTCTGATGTTAAGGTACGGCTGCCTAAACACACACACACACACACACACACACACACACACAAGCACACGCACACGCACACGTACACACACACAGAGATATATTTTCAGAAGAATGTTTCTTTGTTTGATTTGTATGGTTCAACATTGTTCAGGTGGTTTTTTTAATTCTATGTATGGATATATCATTGTTTTGTCTTGTTTGATTTTTATGGTTTATCACTGATTAGATTTTTATTCTATGTCTGCATATATATATATTATTTTGTTTTTCTTGGTTTTTTTCTTTCTTTAGATAGATGGCTTGATAAGAAAAAGCAAATGCACTGCTTATTCAAAATACCATCTGAAAATAAAAGTTTGACTTTGACTTTGACACACAGAGACGATGTTTGTGTATGTATGTATGTATGTGTGTGTATGTGTGTGTGTTTCTCTGTGTGTGTGTTTCTGTCTGTGTTTGTGTCTGTGTTTGTGCGTGCGTGCGTGTGTGTATGTATGTGTGTGTGTGTCTGTGTCTGTGTGTGCTTGTCTGTGCATGTGTGTGGGCGCTGTGTGTGTATGTGTACCGAATAGAAATCATGTTTGGTGGCGCGCAAGGGAGGCAACAACATTGGAGGGGAGGCTGGGATGTAAAAGCCTGGAGACTTTCTGTAGTGGCATAACTGGATGAGCCTTGTGCTGAAAATGAACGCTACCCCCATAATGACGTGTTGTTATGTATAGCTGAAAATGAACGCTACCGTCATAATGACGTGTTGTTATGTATAGCTGAAAATGAACGCTACCGTCATAATGACGTGTTGTTATGTATAGCTGAAAATGAACGCTACCGTCATAATGACGTGTTGTTATGTATAGCTGAAAATGAACGCTACCCCCATAATGACGTGTTGTTATGTATAGCTGAAAATGAACGCTACCCCCATAATGACGTGTTGTTATGTATAGCTGAAAATGAACGCTACCCCCATAATGACGTGTTGTTATGTATAGCTGAAAATGAACGCTACCGTCATAATGACGTGTTGTTATGTATAGCTGAAAATGAACGCTACCGTCATAATGACGTGTTGTTATGTATAGCTGAAAATGAACGCTACCCCCATAATGACGTGTTGTTATGTATAGCTGAAAATGAACGCTACCCCCATAATGACGTGTTGTTATGTATAGCTGAAAATGAACGCTACCCCCATAATGACGTGTTGTTATGTATAGCTGAAAATGAACGCTACCGTCATAATGACGTGTTGTTATGTATAGCTGAAAATGAACGCTACCGTCATAATGACGTGTTGTTATGTATAGCTGAAAATGAACGCTACCGTCATAATGACGTGTTGTTATGTATAGCTGAAAATGAACGCTACCCCATAATGACGTGTTGTTATGTATAGCTGAAAATGAACGCTACCCTCATAATGACGTGTTGTTATGTATAGCTGAAAATGAACGCTACCGTCATAATGACGTGTTGTTATGTATAGCTGAAAATGAACGCTACCGTCATAATGACGTGTTGTTATGTATAGCTGAAAACTGACGCTACCCCCATAAATGACGTGTTGTTATGTATAGCTGAAAATGAACGCTACCGTCATAATGACGTGTTGTTATGTATAGCTGAAAATGAACGCTACCGTCATAATGACGTGTTGTTATGTATAGCTGAAAATGAACGCTACCCTCATAATGACGTGTTGTTATGTATAGCTGAAAATGAACGCTACCCTCATAATGACGTATTGTTATGTATCACCCAACCTGACGCCCGCCCATCCAAACAAACATACAAATACACAAACAAATAGCAAAATGAACGCCAGTTAAACAAAAAAATACAGAACAAACAACAAACAAACGAACGCAAAACTAAACAAGCAATGAAACAAGACAGCAAAGACACTTCGAAGTTTTAAATTTCAAAGAAAAACTATGGTAAACTTTAAAAGTTTTCAGATACACAAAATAACAAAAAAAACTTACAAAACAAGCATTTCAAATTGGCATTGCTGAAAAAGGGGGAAAACCACGTCAGACATCTTACATATTCATCGAAACTACCCAATATCGAAAGTAAAGGTAGAAAGTTCTAGAAATACACAGTTTATATGCAAAATCAAGAATTCTTTTAAACATTCACGACCAGAGAAAGGCCAGTATTCAAGACGTAGACAAACAGGAAGTCACGTAGGCTGAACGTTTTTACCTGCAATACTGACGACATAACTATTACAATTATTATCACAAATGACGTCTTCTGTCCGGACTCTGCTAGTAAACAGTGACCATGGATTAGACAAGCCTGCCTGTCGTGGCTTTGAGTAGTGTCAGACAGAGAGGTCCAGAGGTGGGTAACTCGTCTGCTAGAAAGCGAACAGTCCGGCTTCCAAGCGTGTAGAGGTTCGATCCCCGTTTGGGCCAGAAGCTTTCCCCTCATCCACTAAGACCGTGAGTGGTGGTCTGGGTACTAGTCTTTCGGATGAGACGATATCTGAGATCCCGTGCATTACAAATAACTATTCAGCTTACGTTAAAGACCCCACGGCAACAAGAGAATTGTTCCTTGCAAAATTTTGTAGGAAAAAAGCCACTGTGATAGGGAAACAAACACAGCTGCAGAGAGGAAAAATAGAGGAAAAAGGAAATAAAGGGTGGCGCTGCTCTTGTTGCAACGCGCTCTCGCCGGGAAGAGCAGCCCGAATTTCACACAGAGAATCTACCGTGACTTAAAGTGGTATACACTACAATACAATACAACACAACACAATACTATATAATACGATACGATACGATACGGTACGATATAATATAATATAATATGATATAATATGATATAATATAATATGATATGATATAATATAATATAGTATAATATAATATAGTATAATAAAATATAATATAATGGTAAGTATCTGTGCAATTTTACATTCCTTCCCTTTTTTGAGATGAGACGTTAGGGACTCACCCACGTGTTGTACATGCACTCCGCATCTGTTACATCCCAAACACCTTAGAGCAGAGCGTGGGGACTAAAGATACAAAGTCTCCTAAAACAGCTTTGGTGTTTAAACATATTAATAGACAGAGGGTATGCCAGGGGCCTGTCAGTATAAATAACATCCCCACTGTCTGGACATTCTGTGCTATCAACTCCTTCTTTTCCTCTCTCTCCTCTCTCTCTCTCTCTCTCTCTCTCCCCTCTCTCTCTCTCTCTTTCCCCTGCCTTTTTTTTTTTTGTTTATTTCTTCCTGTCACCTTCTTCTTGTCTTACTTTCTGCCTTAACGCTCCATTTTCCTAATTTTTTTCTCCAGAAAGACTTAAAAGGAAACAATTATCTCCCCTGTCA
>CM054135.1:98029910-98047410 GCA_028751875.1 Rapana venosa | reverse complement strand
CCATGACCGCTGTTGTGTGAGACGTTTACCTCTCAGTGAATAGTATCGTAAACAACACGTTGCAGTTTTCTTCTGCTGAACAAAATGAATGCCATGATCCGTACGGTATCCTTGTCATGCTATTTGTTTATATGTAACTGATCATTTGCCTTTCATGTTTATTTGCCACAACCCCCTCCCACCCCCCACCCCCTTTTTATGTATGGGCTGAAAAGTTCCTGATCACAATAAATCATTGTCGTTGTCTCTGCTATAATGAATGTTAAGTTCCCGCACGCTGCGCTGACACTGCCCTGTGTTGCTCTGTTGCACCGCAGTCTACATCATGCTGGGGGAGTCGTACGAGTTCATCGGGCTGATGGACGACCTGCAGGAGCGAGGCATCCTGGACTCCGGGGACTACTTCGTGGTGGGCGTCTGCTTCAACACCTATGACCCGGACGAGTCCCGGAACTTTCTGGAAGGTAGGTAGGCAGGCGGAGCACCTGGCTGGAGGCCTGAGGTAGTTAGTAGTCGTCTTCACCTGTAGCTCACCTCCTCTGTCCCCTTTCAGTGATACCAGACCCTCCTACCATAGGAAACTGGAGAGCGAGAGAGGGGGGGGGGGAAGGGGGGGGAGGGGAGAATAGAGAAGGGAGAGAGAGAGGGGGGGGAGGGAGGGGGGAGAGCGGAGAGAGAGGGGAAGAGAGAGGGGGAGAGGGAGAGAGGGGGGGAGAGGGGGGAGAGAGGGGGAAGGGGTGAGAGAGAGAGGGGACAAGAGAGAAGGAGGGAGGAGGGAGGGAGGGGAGGGAGAGGGGGGGGGGGGAGAGTTAGGGGAGCGAGGGGAGGGAGAGGGAGAGAGAGATAAAGGGAGGGGGAAGGGGAAGGGGGGGGAGAGAGAGAATTAGGGAGAGAGAGGAGGAGAGGGAGGGAGGGGGGAGAGGAGAGGGATGGGGGAGAGAGGGGGAAAAGAGGAGGGGGAGGGGAGGAGAGAGGGAGATGGAGTAGAAGGGGGGGAGGGGCAGGAGAGAGAGAGGGGAGAGAGAGGAGGGAATGAGGAGAGAGAAGGGAGGTAGGGAGGGAGAGAGGGGGAAGGGGGGGAGAAGGGGGGGGGGGGAGGAAGGATTAGGAGAGAAGGAGAGGAAGAATAGAAGGGGGGGAGAGGAGAGGGGCAGAGAAAGGGAGAGAGAGAGAGAAAAAGAGAGAGAGAGGAGGGTGAAAAAGGGAAAAAGGAAAGAGGGAGTGAGAGAGAGAGGAGAGAGGGAGGGAGAGAGAGAGAAGAGAGAGGGAGAGAAGGGGAGGGGGAAGGGAGAGAGGGAATATTGAGAGAGAGGAGAGGAGGCGAGAGAGGAGGGGGTTGAGAGGAGGAGTGAGAGAGAGAGGAGATGAGAGGAGAGAGAGAGAGAGAGAGAGAGGGGAAGAACGGAGGCAAGAGAGGAGAGGAGAGAGAGAGAAAGAAGGGCCGTCGCCGCTCGTGGGCGATTTTACTCCCATCTCAAGGGATATATCCATAAAAAGGTTGAAGGATGGTGAAACCTATGAAAGTTTATAAGGTAAAATTTACTCGACAAAACAGAAACTTCAAAAAGCAGGAAGACCAGTTAAAATACCAACAAAAACAAAAACATTAAACTTAATTATGAAGTTATAACAACTGTCCTAAGGACTGTGCCAGATAACTTTCGAAATTTATGTCTGTGTGGGGGTGTGGGTTTGTGTGTGTGTTGGTGTGTTTGTGTGGTTGTTTGTTGTGGGTGTGTGTGTTTTTTTGGTTTTGTGTTGTGTGTGTTTGTTTGTGTCTGTGTGCGTGTGTGTGTTTGTGTGTGTGTGTGTGTGTTTGTGTGTGTAATACATAGTAAAACAAATCAAAAGGTATGCTTAACATAATATGATCAAGACAAAGTGAAAAGAACTTAAAAATCCAAAAACAAAATGAACAAGAACTACAATAAATGCCCTATAGGACTTGACAACAAACCATTAGCAATGTCAAACGCTAGCTGTACATTGTTCAAAACATCTTTAATGGAATCCTCAGAAACGGCCGGTAGATGATGTTTTAAAGTCTTACATTCAAGTATGATATGGGTATTTGAAATATATTCACCACACTAGCATTTAACATCTTTACTCAATTTTGTCATGAATGCATTTGATCTTATCCTGAAAATGTAGAATAAGATAGAGGTGAGTGAGAGAGAGAGAGAGAGAGAGAGAGAGAGAGAGAGAGAGAGAGAGAGAGATAACTCTGAACTCTGAAATTCTGAACTCTGAAATGGTTTAATTGCCCATCAATCTTAGACCACAATACAATATAGAAAGGAAAATAGGGAAACATCTGGTATAACAGCGCCCATCTATATTCTGCAATCACTGGTTATCTGAAAATCATGCTATACCCAGTACAGTTCAAATTGTCAGGATAGTTGTATAACCAGAATTTACATGTCACTTTTTACTGTAATGTTTAGAATAAGAGAAACTAGTAAAAAAAAAAAAGGGGGGGGGGAAGATCAAGAAAAAAATGATCATGTTATACATCGAATTCTTGATAATACGTGATAATCAAAGGTGAACATGTTTTAGTGCTTTAACAGATGTACCTCACAGAATTGATTACCTTGTAGACTTAAAGGATTGTCTTCCGCCTATTGCTTGCATGAAACACATATTTACATATATTATATCTGTGGGTAAGTGAAGGATAGAGAGCTAGAAAGAGAGAGAGAGAGAGAAGGAGAGAAGAGAGAGAGAAGAGAGGGAGAGAGAGAGAGCAGAGAGGAAGAGAATTGACCCAATTGCAAATTGCAAAATTTATTGCTATTTAGCAATCAAGCCATATAGCCTGCGGCGCGTAACAACGATATCGAACGCGAAAGCGATTCAGAGAGAGAGAGAGCTAGAGAGAGAGGGAGATAGAGAGAGAGAGACAGAGAGCTAGAGAGAGAGAGAGTATGATGTTTAAACGAACTAATAAATCAGCACACAAATAAATTTTATGAACAAACGAGCGATTCACTGACTGACTGACCAACGAACTGATTGACTGATCGATTGACAAACTGACTGACTGACTGATTGATGGATTGGCTGTTTATTGACTGACTGACTGACTGACTAACTAATCTTTGATACGCAAGATTACAGATGTTAAAAGCAAAGCGTAGTCTTACAATTCATTCCTGCTAGTATGCATGCATTAACGCAATGAGTAAAGTACTAAAAAAAAATAGGAAAAGCCACGACACCCTATCCAAGGACAAAAAAGTATGTGCATGACATTTTAAAATATATTTTAAACAGCATTTATTCAATGTTTGCCTCATCCACATAATAAAAGGATCATGCTAACAAGGCTTTCGTGCAATGTCAAGAAAGGGGCCAGGCAACCAAGACAAGTCTGGAACTAGCTTGGAATCAAACCATGACACTATGGTATCCTCGGTAGGTGTGGTGTAGAAAGCTTAAGGTGTTCCCATACCTTTCAGGTCTTTGAGAAACACGATGTCAGAGATCTCAGCTTTTCTAGGGATCCAGCATATTGAGGGCGGTGCCAGTCTCCTCTCCCTCGCTGCTTTTACCTTCTCTGACACTTAAGATCGCAGGTACCCATTTACAGCTGGGTGAACCTGGGGACTGTATGGAAGCCAAGGCACGCAAACGGTCACCCATCCACGTGATAACGACGTTCGATGCTGCTTAATATTGGCTTGCGGGAAGCAAGCGCTCTGACCACTGAGTTATCCCATCCGTGATACTTTTGCCAAAAACGAAAAATATGTGCATGACATATTTCAGACAGCATCATTATATTCTATTGTTTCCCCATCATCCACATACCAAACTATTTCAACAAGGCTGTTCAACAAAATCAAGCAGGGGAAAGGCCAACAAGCAAAAACAAACTAAAACAAAAAACTAGAACTAGATAGGAATCAAACCATGACCATACTCTGGTATTTGTGATAGTTATGAGTGACCTACAACTCTAAAACAACCATGACCATACTCTGGTATTTGTGATAGTTATGAGCGACCTACAACTCTGTAAAAACCATGACCATACTCTGGTATTTGTGATAGTTATGAGTGACCTACAACTCTGAAAAAACCATGACCATACTCTGGTATTTAAGATAGTTATGAGTGACCTACAACTCTAAAACAACCATGACCATACTCTGGTAGTTGAGAGTTATGAGTAAAACACAACTCTAAAACAAGACCAAAAAGCAAAACAGCTTCTGCTACTTTCACTGCCATTTTTTTAACCACGATAAAGGACTTTATCTGTTTTTCCCCCTCTCTCCTTCCTTCCTTGCCCTCTCCTTCATCACGATGTCTAATGCGGATCCGGAGGCAGCAACAGGTTCTTGTGTTCTGCCAGCTTTTCCCACATCCGCAATGCCTCCTCTGTCCCCTGCAACCCCTCTGATCGCTGCTGTCATCAGGACCCTGTTGGCCATCTGCCTCTTGTGGCCCCTGACACGTGAACATGGCGTTGTGATTTGCATGAAGCGGTAATGGGTTTCCCAGTGGTTTTGATTTGGGAGGTTTGTTTTCTGTTTGTGTGTGTGTGTGTGTGTGTGTGTGTGTGTGTGGGTGTGTGGGGTGTGTGTTGCATGTATGCGTGTGTGTTCCATTTTTTGAGACCCACACTCAACTATTGTGTGTAGCTCTAACCCCTCTGTCATCCTCTCATCTGCTCTCAGCACTAAAAACCCCCTAATTACTGAACAATCCCTTTAAAAAGGCTCAAAATGCTGATAAAAAAAAAAGGTTTGGAGAAGAAAAAACCCGGAAAGATTTAAAAATGACTAGTCACAACGGACAGAGGGGAGGAGACCAACTCAAAAGCACTTTTCAACACAAATTGCACAAAAGGGTATAAAGGGGGAGACAACTCACAGCATTGCATTAAAAAAACCGGGCAGAAAAAAGACCTGGGAAGGGAGAAAAACCTTAGTCAACTACTTTAAACTTTAAAAGGCAGAGAAGGGGGGAAAAACCCCCATCACTCCCCTCAACAGCTTTTCAAAATAAACGGGAAAACCCGGGGAGAGTTCTCACTTTGGCACATCTTTGATATAAAGGGGGCTTTGGTGAACCCTTTTCATGCACCGGCCCCCTTTTTCCCAAAACTTTTGCCCCAGTCCTCTAGCCCATCAGGGGTTTTTGGGGGTGCCGATTTTGGGGGTGAGGCAAAAAACCCAAAAAGTGCTCTGTGAAAACCTTATATTCAGTGAAGAAAAATTTAACTTGGGGCAAAAGAAAATTTGTCCCTGGACATATCCTCCCATAAAACCTACTCCAAAAGGGAAAAGACAAGTACTTTTGGAAAATCAGTTAACACACCCCCACAAACATACACACCACACAGGTGGTGCTCCCCTTGTGATGACACCCCTTCCCCAAATAAAAACCGACCCAAATGTCACAAAGATGTCTCCCTTGATTTAAAAGCGATTTTCCTTTCAAAAGCAGATCACAGCATAAACTAGCACGAAAATTTTAGTATCCCTCAAGCCCAAAAAAAAGCAAAAATTGAGTGACCAGGGAAAAAAAAAACCCTTTGGGGAGAAAATGTCTCCACCCATAAAAATTAACGCAAAAAAACCTGTCTGTTTTTCAAAATTGGCCCTTGTCGCAAAACCCTCCCACCCAAAACAAAAAAGCGCAATGTTCAATCAGCCCATTGAAAAACTGTTATCCCCCCCCTCCCCCCCTGTGGTTCTTCCTGCATTTTTCGGGTAAACCCTCTCTTAACCCCATCCCCCCCTTTTTTTCCCTTCACTCATTTCGTGGGTTATTTCGCTGTGTCTTTCCTTTTTTTTTTTTCCCCTCACCGCTAAAACGGGAAAGAGGGTTTGGAGGCCCAAAATCCGCCTGTCCCCCCCCCCCCCTTCCCCCTTTTTTTCCCCTCCGTTTCCCGAACAGATCTTGTTTTGGGTTTCCCAAATCCCTCGACCCCTGCTTTTAAACGGGGCCCTGTTGGAAAACTGCCTTTTTTGGCCCCGGGGCCCACGTAAAAAGGGTTTTTTGTTTTGGCATCCCGGAAAGGGATTTCCCAGGGGTTTTTGTGTTGTGTTGTGTGGGTGTGGGTGTGGGGTGTGTGTGTTTTGTGTTTTGTGTGTGTGTGTGTGTGTGTGTGGGGTGTGATGATTGTGTGTGTGGTTGGTGTTGTGTGTTTTGTGGGGTGTGTGTGTGTGGTGGTTGTGTTTTATATAGAGAATCAAATCAAATGAATCAAAAAAACGAAATTTTTAGATTTCTTAGGTTTACAAGATTCACGCATAAAAAATTTCCAAAACATTTTTAAATTATTATTTTTAAATTATTATTGTTTTTATTATTTTTTTTTTATTATTTTTAAATTATTATTTTTCATTATTTAAAGAATAATAATAACACCTATGTTTTTTTAAATTACCCAGTCCCCATGTTTTTTCTCACAGAAAAGAAGATCCTGTCCCCGGGGAAGTGTTTTGTGTGCGTGCGTATATTTGTGTGTGTATGTGGGGTGTTTGTATGTGTGGACGCTCGCATCCCATCAAAAATCTGCGGGTTTTTTTCTCTCTTTCTTTTCCTTTTTTTTTTTTTTTCCCCTTTTTTTTTCTTTCGTTTTTTTCTTTCATTTTATTCTTTTTCATTTTTTTTTTTTTTTCCCTTTTTCCCCCAAAAGAAAATCAAATTTCTTTCACACTATTTTAAAAACGAAGCACTAAAATTCGATAAAAACAAACCAGTAAAACCCCAACTAACACAATGTTTTGTTAAATTTGCCCATTTTTTGGGGACTTTCCACTACGCTAAAGGAGAATAGCGGGGGGTTAGAGCGATGGGGTGTTCCTCTGAGGGTTCATTTGGTTTTTTGGGTTTCCAAATTTCAAATTCGGGGTCAAGCCCAGGTCTTGACCCAAACTAATCAAGAAAAAACGACAATAAAAAACCAACAACACACAAACTTAAAAAACAACACATCCAACGGGACAAAAACAACAGCACAATAACCCAAAAACCATTTTCACCTTCCCCTATCCCCGTTGTCTTATAGCCTTTTTGGGGGGCACCATAAAGATTTTACAACCAGCTTCCCCCACTCCTGCTAACTAAAGGTAATATTTAAAGGTGTCCCAGAACCTAGTTGTGGGTTGGGGACGGGGTGTAAAGAACCCCCAGTTTCTAAAAAAACCCACATATCGGGGGGCACGCCCATCCCCTCTCGCTCTCTCCCATCTTCCCGCCCCCCCTTTAAAAAAGGGCAGGCACACTTTACTTACAGCGGGGTAAACAGGGGGGTGAGGGGGGTGGGTGGGGGGGAGGGGGAAACGCGGGGACTGTACTGAACCCAAAGGCGCGAAAAACCGGTTTTATCCTTTCTCTTGGTAATCACTCTCGAACTGTTTAAAACCTTAGCGGGGGAAAAAGCGAGTGCTCTGACCACTGATGAGCTATCCCCCCCAACCCCTAACAAATATCCCGGGTCAGCCCCGGGGGCTTTACACAGTTTTTTGGTTTAAAACCTTGACGCTGGGGGGCAAAAAGAAAAAGGAGAGGCTGTAAAACCGTGGTTTTTTTCCATCATGGAATTCCACTTTACAGCTTGTTTTTATGATCGACTATGATTTCTTTTGGACTAGGAGGGTTTGACTTGCACAGCCCTTAATGTGTTTAACCCCTGGGGGCTATTTGGGCCCCTTTGGAGAACATCTCTAACGTGATGTCCTTATGCCCATTTTGGCCGAAAATGGGGATTTTATGTGGGCAAGGCTCCCCACAAATAATCAAATTTTCCCATTTCCGGAAAAAGAAAGTTTCCCCTTTCTGCTGTTTTGGAGGCCCATCGCGAACCGAGGGGACAACATAATCTGACTAAAACCCATAATCTCTTTTTTGTAGGTGTGTTAAAGCACCAGACCCAAACCCCAAAAGACCCCCCTGGCTTTCCGCCTTTTCGGGGGCCTGATCCACTCCCCCCCGGGGACCCCGGTTTACTCCACCTTAAAGAGAAACGGGGGAAACCAGTCCCTTTGGAAAAGGTCCCCCTTAAACCCAAACCCAAACCCCTAGGAGGAACATCAACGGCACCAGAAATGGGGCTTCCTGTCCTGGGGGCTGGGGGTGGTTTGGGGATATGTGGTTTTTTTGTGTTGTGTTGTTATTGTTTTGTATTGGTGAGTATTTGCTGTTTTAAATTGTTTTTGGGTTGTTTTGTATTGACCAACCCCGGGGGAAAACATCAACGGCCCCCCAGACAGGGTGCTTTCCCTTTTCCTGGGGTGTTAGTTGGGGTTTGGGGATATTTTGCTTGTATTGTTTTGTATTGTATTGAAATTGCGTTGTTTTTGTTTTTGTATTTTATGCATGTATTTTTGTATTTATTGTGTTGGGGTGTGGGTGTTGTATTGAAAAGTTTGCATTGCATTGTAAGCATTGCATTTTTTTGGGTATTTTTTGTATTGCACTGCTTTGGGATTTTATTGTACATATGGTATTGTTTTTATATTGAAATGTATGCCTTTTTTAAGGGTAGGGCCCGATTTATCTAAAAGAAATTCGGGTTTGTTTTCCCCTGGGGAGGCGCTTTCCCCACAGGATTACCCGACCCCCCTTTTTTCAGGTCTGCATTTGTTTTTTTTCCCTTAAAATGGCTTTTCTTTTAAAAAAATGTTGCCAGGGACAATTCTCTTGGCCAGGGGTTTTCTTTTACGTGCGCTAAATCCCCCGGGGGGTTTTGGGTTTTTATTGTTTTTATTGCTTAAATTTTATTTTGTTTTTGGAGTTTTGGGTTTGTGATTTTTTTGTGTGTTCAATTTGTTTTAGGTGAAACGTGTTCGGAAATTTTTGAGTGTGACATTTGTTTGTTTGATTTTTTGAGATGTAGGGTGTCTTGCCATGTTTTTTTTGGGGGTTGGGGGAAAATTTTGTTCGTAGGATTTGTTTGAGATGTATTTGTTCCGGATGTTTTGTTTGAAACATATTATTTGTTTGACGTTTGAAAATGTACGTTCTGACATGCTTTATTGTAATTTTTCTGTTTTTTTTGATGTTTTAGATGTACTTGATATGACATGGTTGATTGTGAAATTCTGTTTTTTTAAAATTTTAAAATTTATGTGATCTACAGGGTTTGATTGTAAATTTTTTACTTGTTTGTGTTTGAGATGAAACGGGGATAGCCCGGGTTCGATCTTTTTGTTTGAAATTTTAATGTAAAAGACCCATCATAAAATTTTTTGATTGTGGCATTTTTGTGAGTTTATTTTTTGGGACACTTTAAATGTTCGGGACATGTATGCAGCATCTTTGTCAGCTTGGCTTCCTTTTGGGTTTCTGTACCTGTAGGAGGTTATTTTCTGATCAAAAGAAAAACTTCCCGGGTGGTCTACCCAAAATTATCTCTTTTCTGTCTGCCCTGTCTGTCTGCCCTTTCTTTCGTCTTTTTTCTCTCCACCTGCGACTTTTGTTTCTCTGTCGGCATGCATATTTTTTTTGGTTTTTTTTACTTTAAAAACTCTCTTTTCTTTTCTCTCTCTCTCTCTCTCTCCTCTCTCTCTCTCCTCTCTATCTTCATCTATCTATCTATCTACTACCCTAATTTTATCTTTTCTGTTTTGTCTAGCTGTCGTCTGTCTGTCTGTCTGTCGGGCCTGTCTGCCCTGTCTGTCTGTCTGTCTCTCTCTCTCTCCTTTTTTCTCTCATCTCTCTTCTCTCCTTTCTCTCTCTCTCTGTCTGTCTGTCTCTCTCTCTCTCTGTCTTTTCTGCCCCTCTCTCGCCTCCCCTCTCTCTCCTCTCTTTTTCTCTGCCTGCTGTTGTCTGTCGTCCTGTCTCTCTCTCATCTCTCTCTCCCCCTCCCCTCTCTCCCCTTTTCCCCTCTCTCTCCCCCTCTCCCCTCCTCTCTCGGGGTTTTGGGTGTGGTGTATAAAAAAAACTCGGGTTTTTTTCCTTTTTCCTTACCAGGGTCATATTTATGTGCGTGGAAATGAAATCTTTTGCCTCACTGCACCCCCCCTTTTTCCATGTTTTGTTTTGTGGGTGTGGTGTGTGCGTCCGTATGTGTGCATGCTTCTGTTGGTTTGGTGTGTGTATGTTTTAATGTGGGCGCCCTGTGTGTTTTGTATGTATGTATGTGTGAACCCTTTTTGTTTTTGGTGTGGGGAGCGGGTTTTGGTTGTAGGGAGCGGTGGTGGGGAAATCTCTGTGTTTTTTGGGGGGAGCTCTGTGTGTGTGGGTGTGTTGCTTGCACCGGCTATTGTGTTTTTCTTATTTTGCCTTTTTTTCCGTTTTTGGTAAAGAAGGTGGACAAAAGGGTGCGATATTCCCCAAAAAAATTTCCCTCCCCCCTAGCTTTGATTTTGGAAAAGGAAAAAGCAGAAGATTGTGGCTTTTGTTTTCTTGTTTGTTTTCTTTGTGTGCGGTGGGGGGTGTTTGTGGGTGGTGTGTGTGTGTGGGGGTTTGTTTTGGGGTTTTGTTTTGTTGTGGTGTAAGCAGCAAGGTTGTGTGTTTTGTTTTCCCCAGGGTTTTGTGAAAAGCTGAAAGGGAGCGGTGTGTATGTGTTGTGTTTGGTGTGTGGTATTTTTGTTTTAGTTGTATGGGGGTGTGTTTGCTTCTTTTGGTTTGGGGTTTTTTTCGAACGAAATATTTATTTTCCCTTTTTTTTTTCATTTCACATTTTATTTTTTTTTTTTGCCCCATGTTTCCCTTTTTGTTTAATTTGTTTGGTTTCTTCTCCATTGTTTCCCTCATTTACTGATAAGTTTTAGTTTTTTGTCTTTTGCCCTTTGTTTTTTTTTGGGCTAAATTTTTTTTCTTGGGGTTTGTTCGTTTGTTTTGCATCTTTTTGCTTTTATAAATATTTCTTTTATTGTTTTTTTCTAAAAATTTTTCCTTTTTGCTTGCTCTTTTTTTTTGTTTTCTAGTTTTAATCGGGTTTTTTTTCCCTTTCTTTTGTTTTTTCTGTCTTTTATTCCTTTTTTTCTTTTGGGGGTGATTTTCTTTGATTCTTCCAAAATTTTTTCTTGAAACCAAATTTTGGGCTTCTAATTGGGTTTTCTATTTTTGAATATTTTTTTTGTCATTTTTATCTTGTGTGAACAGAAAAGGCAAACAACAGGGCAGGCAGACAGACGATAGGGCACACAACAAACCACCGGGAAAAAACACCCCGGCCCCACACACAACAAAAACACACCACACACACCCCCGCTCACAAAACGCCCCAAAGAATACACAAACACACACACACACACACACCACAAAACACACCCCCACACACGCACACAACATACACAAAACACACACACACACACACACACTCACACCACCCCCACCACCCCCCCCAACCCAAAAAATGAACGTCTCTACTCATATTCACAGGGAACATTTTTTCTTCTGGGCCCCCCCCCACCCCCCCCCCCCCACACCCCCCCCCCCCAAAAAAAGCGATTGACCCCCATTTTAATTTGTGGCCTGTTTTTCCATCTGTTTTGATCCTCCCTGAAGCGGCCCCACCTGTAAAGACGAGTGTGGCTTTTCGCGCGTGCCCGCTGGGTGCCGTGATCAAGGAGGGGGAAGGACTTGGGAAACGGCACCGAGATCATTTTTCCCACATCATCAACCAACCCACAAAAGTCAGTCACTCAGTGGGGGAAGGGATAGCCTCGTGGTTTAAAAATTGCCTCGCAATCTGACGACCCGGGGCGATTTTCCTTTTAAAGGGGATATTTCCCCCCGGAGTTAACATCAGGCAAGACTTTACTTTTCCGCAAAAATCCCCTTTTGGGTGGAAATATAAACCCAAACCTGTGGGGTGAACGCATCAGAACATCTTGCGCACACGTTTAAAAAATGTTCCCCTTTTCGTTTAAAAGTAGGCCCTTTTTTGTTGGGGGGGGGAACCCGGGTGGGCAGAAAATTTTCAAAAACCCGCATACACACGGAGACTGGATGAAAAAAAACATAAGTTCCTTTTTCCATTATCCTTGAAATAAAAAAAAAAATATAAAAAAAAAAACCCCCCCCCCCCCCCCCCCCCCCCCCCCCCCGTTTAATTTATCTATATGGCTGTGTATAAAAAAAATCATTTATTTTTGTTGTGGTTTTTGTTTTTATTTGTTTCTGGGTGTTGTTGCTTTTGTCGTTGAATTTTTTTTTGGTGTAGTTGTTTTTTAGATTCTACGTCAATGATTTTTTGTTGAAGGTACAGCCTCAAAAAGGGTAGGTCGGCCGGGGTTTTTAATAAAAAACCCCCCAAAGGTTTGTAACCACCCCCCCCCCTCCACCCTCTCTCCTCCTCTCGTTCTCTCTCTCTCCCTCCTCACTCTCTCTGATATTTTCCCCTTTCTCTCAATTTTCTCCCCTCACTAAACTTTTCTTTTTCAAATCCTTCCCCACTTCTCTCTTTCTCTCTCTCTCTCTCTCACAAACTCTCTCTCTCTCCTAAATCTCTCTCCTTTTCTTTCTCTCTCACTATCTTTCTCTCCCCTTTTCACTATTCTCTCTCTCCTTTTTCTTATCCTCACCCTCTCTCTCTTCTTTCTCTTTTCTCTCCCCTCTTCTCCCCTCCCTCTCCCCTCCCCTCTCTCTCTCTCTCTCCTTCCCTTCTCTCATCTCTTTTTAGGGGATGGATGTTTTTAAAAAACGCACTGGTGCTTTAGTCATTATCCTCGGGAAAAAAAAAGGGAATTTTTTGTGTTTTTCTTTGCTTTGATTTGGGCTTTTCCCATAAAACACCCGTCATCATCACAGGTGCTTTGGATACCCAGCAAGATCAACTCCAAAGGGGGCACGGGGGGGCTATTTCCCCCAACGTCTGCAAAAAAAGACCTACGCTTTCCCGGGGGGGCCCCCTTCCCCCTCGGCAACTTCAGGCTCAACTTTGGTCCGTTACATTCCGGGCGGTCTGATCTTGTGTCCCGGGGGTGCCCTTTTAGATGAACGGATTGTGTTTTTTAAAAAGTTACAGAGAAGGGGAGATTTGATATGAGAGAGAAAGGGGGGGAGAGAGGGGAGAAGAAAAGGGGGGGGGGGGAGAGAGAGGGAGAGAAGAGAGAGGGGGGGGGAGGGGGGAGAGGAGGGGGGAGAGGGGAGAAGGGGGGGGAGGGGAGAGGGGAGAGAGAGAGGGGAGGGGCGAGGAGAGAGGGGAGAGAGAGAAAAGAGAGAGGGGAGAGGGGAAGAGAGAAGAAAAAGATAGTTTCCGGGACAAAATTGGGCAGGCCCTAAAGAAATTAAATTTGGGTCTGACTTGGGTGACCTCAGCGCCCCAAGCCTCATGGGGACCTTTAGTGTTGGGTTTTCCCCTACACTTCGGCCTGTGGTGAAATTTGTGCAAAGCCTTTTGGGGGGTGGAGGATCGCGGGGGGGGTCGTTGAGAACGTTGTGGTGGTCGCCACCCCGGGGTGGACTGTTTTCCTGTGGGGTCGTGATAACTATTCTTGTTGTCAGTAGGGGTTTTTGTGGTGTTTCCCCACGAAAAAGATGACCTTTTTTTTTTCTTTCTTTTTCTTTCATCTTCCGCTGGTTTTCCCCTTTGGGGTCGCGGGGGGGGACCCCAAAACGTCTGTCTGCAGCAAGGGGGGAGGGTTGATTTTTAAAATGACCCGTCATGGGCTCGCAGGGTGTTCCCGCCCGGGGTCGCCCCAAGTCTCCTTGGTCTACCTCTGGCCCTTTTCCCGCCATTGAATTTGGGGGGTTTTATGCCCGAAGGGGGGTTGGTTGGGGGCATTTAGTAGGTGACCAAAACCCCTGATCCTTTTTTTTGTTTGATATGGGGGAGAAAATTGGGGTTAGTCCGGGCCAAAGGGCTCTGATAAATTTATTCTTGTTTTTCCCCGGGTTTGGGTTTTTTGAAAACTTTTCCCCCGACAGCGCATTTCACATGTGACCAATTTTCTCTTAAGGGGGGTTTTGTTAGGGCCCCTGTCCCCGACACTGGTATGTAAGTGTTTGGGAAAAAGATGGCGTTTTTAAAAATTTTTTCCTTGGTGCTCATTGGGATGGGAAAGTTTTAGGGAAGGGGGGCGAAATTAGTAACTGAAAAGGGGTTTCGCTTTCTGGCATCTTGTTTCTATCTCTCTGTCCAATTTTCCATCTTTTAGTGAAAAAAGCTGGCCCCGGGATTTAAATTCTTTGGGCTGTTTCAGCTGGGGGCCGTTGGGTGGTTTATGTCCAGGGTTTCCTGGTTTCTTTCTGACAGACATTTAATTCTGTTTTTTTGGGGTACTGAACTTAAAGTCTACCTCTCGCAGCTTGTGTTGATTGGGGCTGTGTGACCCTTTAAGAGCTGCTTTGTTCTGATTCACGGGACTGGTCGTCAGCAAAAAATTGGTTTTGTTTTAGGGGCCCAAGGGTCTGGGGTTTGGGTTCCCTTTTTGATTGGTCCAGTAGACACGAAGGGGAAGGGGGGAGAGTTAGCAGCCTTGGGTCCCCCGATGGGAAATGGGAAACCCGTCGGTGTTCCACTGGGTGTTCGGACTGCACTCAACTGTTTTGGGATTTTAAATTTCTAGATTTATCAAGCAACTGCCCCCTTTACGTCGGACTGCCCCCGGATCTTCCCCGGGGCTTGCTCTGTTGACCGGGTTTGAAAGCTTTTTTCTTGGTCAAAAAGCTTATGCAGGGCTTGGGTTTTTATTTTTGGCTCTTTCAAAACAGCTGTCGGAAAATGCCCAAAAAAGGCATCTGTGCACCCTCTTCCCTTTTCCCAAAACCTAAACTGGGCATTGCCCTAGGGGTTTGCTTTTTGGGTCTTTTTTGGGGGTGTTCCAGAATCTTTGATACATTTTCCCCCCATGGCTGAGAAGTAAATGGCCCCTGAGGTGCTGCATTTTCTCTTGCTGCCCTTTTCTTCCAAAATTTGGGTCCACTATTGCATTTTTTTCCAGGGGCCCCTTTGGGACTTTCCTCCTTCCCCCTGCTTTCTGGAAGATGATGGTTGGGGCCAACTTAACTCCCGTTTTTCCCCCCCTCAAAGGGTGGCTTTGTTGTTTTTTTTTTTGCCGTCATCACCTGCCGCTTTGGCCCCTTTGGGGTGGTCTTAATTGTTTTCTTGGGGGCGCTTCAAGGAAATTTGGGGTCTAAAATGGTCTTTTTAAACGTGGTGAGAAAGGGGAACGGAAGCTTGTACTCCAATGGGGTTTAAAAAGGGTCTTTTAAAGGGAAAACCCTTCCCCCTCGTTTCAAAAATTTCCCCTTCTTTGTTTCAGTGCCTCTCCATTTGCACATTCACAAACTGTTGTTGGTTTTAAAAGGCCATCTCCCTTTCTCTCAACGTCTTACACTTTTGAAAAAAATTTTTCTTAGGTTTTGTTCTTTTAAAATTTTACTTAACTTCTTCCATAAAATCGCCCCGATTTTTCTTTTTAAAGGGTTTTTACAACAAAGATTCTAAGTCTTCTTGGGGGATTTTGTACCCTTGGGGGTAAATTCCCCTTCTGTTTGGTCTTGGCCCCAAACTTTATATAGCCCGCTTTTTTTTTTTTGATGGGTTCCTTCACCTCTTGGGGTTTCCCCCAAACTGTAGCTTTTTGTTTTTACCTCCACATTTTTTGTCCCGCCCAAAAATCCCCTTTAAGGTGTTTTTAAGAGAGCTGGCTTGAAGGTTTTCCCCGCTTTCTCCATTTTAGAGGTGTTTTATCAAAGGGGTCAAGTTTCACCTTTTAATTGCACTGTGAATCTGTTCTTTCCCCTTCTTTTTTCTTCCATTTGAGGAGGTTGATTTTTTTCAGGCGGTTTTTTCCTACAGTTGTTATTTTCCCTTTTTCTGAGTACTGGGGGCCAAAAATGACAGGCCTTTTGGTCAAGTCAAAGGGTTTGGCCCCTTGGGGGGCTTTTGGGCCTTTTTATGGCGTAACGTGGGTTTTAGATCTTGCAAGATAAAGTCGATTTGAGACGAGATGTTTAGATCGGTTTTCCCTTTTTACCGGTGTAAAATTTTGGGGGGGCCCCGGGTTGGGAAAAAGGGTTTTGGTGATGGGGTAGTCATCTCTGCACATAAATTCCCAGCACGTGTTCCCCTTTTAATTTCAAGGTTTGTGGTTTACTGTGGGGTCCGATGTTTTTTTCCACGGGGTTTTTTCTCTCACCAAATCTGCCGTTTGAAATCACCCATGACATACAGGGCCTCTTTTTCAAAGGGGGCTGTTGATGAGGGGCGGAGAAACTTTGATTTGAAAATGTCTTTCTCCTCTTTGAGTACGAACCCTTACATGGGGGATACTTGGGTATAGTGGATATTTTGTTGGACTTTCTTACACCATTTTAATCAGTCTTTCTGGGTAGTGTTCTGGGAATCATGAGAATTTTTTGCTATGTCTGGGTGTGAAAGAAAAAACCCACACCCCTGCATTGGGTCTCTGGTTTTTTCCCGACTCCCCCTCCAGATGAGAACAAAGTTTAAAAGGATTTCTTTCGATCCTTCTCCTTTCTTTCCCAGTGTCGAAATGCCCATGATGGAGATCTTTCTTTTGGTCATGAATTCCCCCAAATTTTTTGGTTCCCTTTTTTTGTTAGGCCGCAGATGTTCCATGTTCCAATGTGTCCCTGTTCCTATCTCGTTTTTCCGTTTCCCTTGCCGGGGGTCGTTTTCCGTTGGTATCCGTCCGTTTTTGCTCTTTTCAGTTTTATTTTGCAGTTGTTAAAAACCACTGTCGGGGTGAAGAACCAAAGACAGAAATTTACAAAATGGATTTTCACGGGGGCTGATGTAAAAATGCACATAAGTGGGTTAAATTTCCTTATCCCCCTGTAAAAAAAATAAAATAAATTTTGAAAGATAAAAAAAAAATTTAAAAGGAGCCCAGAACAGGCAACCACTGAACAACCCCCATAAGTGACCCCAGCAGCAGTACAGGGCGACCTGGGTGGGAACACCAGGGGGGCCTGCATGGATGGGGCTTCTGACCCCTTTGAAAACAACATAAGGAGGGCCCCGGTGTGCTTGGAGTAGAGAGACGGCATGAGTGGCGTGGGGAAGAGTTTAAAACAGGGGAAAAAAAGAAATGGGGGCAGTAACCGAATTTATCCCTGTTCCCTGTCAATCCAAAAGATGAAAATTTTCAAACTGATTTGCGTGTAGGAAAGATCCATATTTGTGCAAGCGTTTAAACCCACCTGTTCCCTTTTTTTGAAGGAGAGGAACAATGGCCTTTCCCGGGCAGGTTGCATGGAGTTAACATCAGTGCCCACTCCCCTCCCCTCAGAAGTCATTAAAAAATAATAATGTTAAAAAATAAAAAATAATAATAAAATAATAATAATAATAATAATAATAATAATAAAAATGTGGGAGGAATTTAAATAGCGCTGAATCTTGTAAGTAAACAAATCGAAGCGCTTGCATTCAAATCATTCACACGCATGCAACCTTCCACAAATATCAGGATAAACAAATATCAAATTTATACACGCAACACGCTTAGGTGGAGTGGTGGAGGTGAAGGTAGCTACTGAAAAGTAGGAACAGATAAAAGGGAAGATCTCAAGTAGAGTATAAGTGTGTTTTGAGGCTAGATTTGAAAGAATC
>CM054135.1:98007410-98027410 GCA_028751875.1 Rapana venosa | reverse complement strand
TCTCTAGGGCCAGCATATTGAGGGCGGCGCCCATCTCCTCTCCCTCGCTACTTTACCTTCCCTGACCCTAAAGAGGGCAGGTACCCATTGACAGCTGGGTGAACTGGGGGGAACTGTACTGAAGCCAAGGCGCGCAAACGGTCACCCATCCAAGTGGTAACCACGCTCGATGCTTCTTAACTTGGCTGGGGGAAAGCGAGTGCTCCGACCACTGAGCTGTCCCGTCCCCCTGGTAGTTATGGCCAAAACATTTGTAACTATTGGAAGTCCCTTTCCATTTATAGAATATAAAGCAAAATAATTCTAATAGGAGATTTTTACAAAAATACGTTGAGTTTTCCCTAAAAATCATGATCGTTTCCCCCAAATTGCGAATTGTCTTGTACTATCAATATCAAGCGAAACTTTTCATAGCATTTGTAATATTTAATCATTTTTCTTTTATAAAACTAACAGTTTTATTTACTTTTGAGCAATATTTGAATTAGTTGATTTTTTAAAATCAAAATTGGCAAAAATGTCTTGGCGTGAAAAGGCTAACCAAAGTCCTATGTGCAAACGCAAGGCATGATATTTTGCACGTACAGGTATAAAAAACCCATTAAAAACAACCACCGCTCAGTATTTGTATCAGAGTAAGCCAGTATGGCTAGTGGTATGAATAGGACACCAGCATGCCTTGCACGCATTCTACAATCTATAGAGGAATGGGCTCCGTCAGATTGAACTTTCCGCCGTGGGAATGCAGGCAGCCTGTCAGTATGAGCATCACCTCCAGCTTCTGGAAATTATGTGCTAGGAAAACCCTCTTTTCTATCCCTCTTTTTGTTTCTATCTTGTTTCTTTTTTACCGTCACCTCTTTTTTGTATATTTTCTGCTATCTTGGTCCACTCTCCGACTGGGGTTTTTTTCCAAAGAAAAAGACTTCAAAGAAAATTCTCTCCCAAGCCGAAATCAGATACGTTGGGCCTGATTTGTCAGGCGCTTAACGGCAGCGCCAAGCATTTTCGTTCATGTGAAAGACAAGGAGAGTTGATGTCTGAATTTTTGAAGAAGAAGAAGAATTGCGAGGAAGAATTGCGAGGAAGAATTGCGAAGAAGAAGAATTGCGAAGAATAATTGCGAAGAATTGCGAAGAATTGCGAAGAGAAGAAGAAGAAGAAGAAGAAGAAGAAGAAGAAGAAGAAAAGAAGAGAAGAATGAAGAAAACAAACAACAACAACAAGAATGCGAGGAAGAATGCGAAGAAGAAGAAGAAGAAGAAGAAGAAGAAGAAGAAGAAGAAGAAGAAGAATGAAGAATTGACGAAGAAGAAGAAGAAGAAGAAGAGGAGGAGGAGGAGGAGGAGGAGGAGGAGGAGGGGGACGAGAAGAAGAAGAATGAAGAAGATGAAGCAGAAGAAGAAGAAGAAGAAGAAGAACAAGAACAAGAACAAGAACAAGAACAAGAAGAACAAGAAGAAGAAGAAGAACAAGAAGAAGAAGAAGAAGAACAAGAAGAAGAAGAAGAAGAAGAAGAAGAAGAAGAAGAAAAAGACGGCACTCATGCAGGCTGCAGTGGCTGGAAGTGATAGTGCAGATCTTTGCAGACAGAGCTTCAGGAGGTGAGGGGAGAGGTGAAGACAGAGAAAGCCAGTGTGGAGAAAATAACCACTCTGGACTGATTGAAACAGACCACCTCTGTCTCTCATCCTCTGTCTTTCTGTATGTCTTTCGGTCTGTCTGTCTGTCTGCGTCTGTGTTTGTCTGTGTCTGTGTTTGTTGTCTGGCTTTGTCTCTGCCTGTGTCTCCCTGACTCTGTCTGTCTTTGTTTGTCTGTCTGTCTGCTTCTGTCTCTGTTTGTCTGTCTCCCCCCCCCTCTCAAGATCATTCATTCATTCATTCATTCATTCATTCATTCATTCATTCATTCATTCACTCATTCACTCATTCATTCATTATCTCTCTCTCTCTCCCTCTCTCTCTTTTCGCTCTCGCTCTCTCTCTCTCTCTCTCTCCCCACGCTCGCGCATGTATGTATATATATATATATATATATATATATATATATATATATATATATATATATATATATATATATATATATATATATATATATAATATTGTTGTGTGTGTGTGTGTGTGTGTGTGTGTGTGTGTGTGTGTGTGTGTGTTTGTGTGTGTGTGTGTGTGTGTGTGTGTGTGTGTGTGTGTGTGTGTGTGTGTGTGTGTGTGTGTGTGTGTGTGTGTGTTTATGCGTACTTACATAGACTCATGTCGATGTACAAACACGTATGCCAACTCAGGGGCACCTACCTATTCTGTACATCAAGAAAAAAAACCAAGTATGGTTGTCCCTAAATGTCAAAAGACCAAATCGTGATGCGGGCCTGCGGGACTGGTATTGCCGAAGTGAAGGGTCAGGCCATTGCTTCGTTTCCTGCCCATTGTTGCAAGACGTCAGCCTGTCTGCCCTTCGTCTTTCCCCGCTGACTTGTCTGGGGCATTTCTTTTTAAAGACTGTGGAAGTCTCGGTACTTTCATGGCACTTGAGGTGGATGGTAGGCCTGTGTTTACTGTTATAGGGGGAAGGGAGTGAGTTTAGACCTGGTGGATATTCTGGGCTGAGACAGGGGCTCTTTTGCTGTCTGTGAATTGTTGGTACATTTGTTTGAGTTGGTTGTCTGGTTGGTGTAGTGGGTGAGTGGGATAGAAGATGGTTGGATTGATGGATGGGTGGCTGGTTGATAGGAAGGTTGTTGGTGTTGGTGGTGGTTGTTTGGTTGGTTGGTTGGCTGAGGTTGTTGGTGGTGTTGGTGGTTGGTTGTGATGTTGTAGTTGGTTGGTTAGATTGGTTGTGATTGGTTGTGACTGTTTGGTTGGCTGGTTGGTTGGTTGGTTGGTTGGTAAGTTGGCTGGTTGGTTGGTTGACTGTTTGGTTGGATGGTTGGTTGGTTGGTTGGATGGTTGTCTTCTTGCTCGGTGTATTGCCTGTGTGCAGGTGTTTTAGCTTCTTGTTGTTGTTTGCTGGTGTGTTTTGTGGACTTTTTTCCTGTGGTGTTGCGAAGCCGATTAAAATAAGCACACTATCATGATACTGTTGAATAAGATGATTTCAGGAAAATGATGAATACAATGCTTTATGATACTAATATATAAGATTTTTAATGATACTGATGAATAGGATGCTTTTATTGAAATGATGAATATGATGCATTTATCAAAATCATGAATAGGATGCTTTTTATGATACTGGTGAACATGATGCTTGTGTGATACTGATGAACTTGATGCTTCCGTGATAAATATGAATAGGATCCTTCATGATAATGCACAGTCAGTTTTGATAACCAAGTCTCCATTCTCTCTACAGTGTGCTGACAATGCCACCCCTTCTCCGGGATCCTCTCCGCCTTCATAGCCAATGCATTATTTTGCCAACCCGTACTCTCCAAAACATACCCATCTGTCTACTTCTCTGACTGTAGACTGTGTATAGATCATCTGTCTGTCTGTCTGTTGTTCCCCATTCTGGTGTTCATTTGTCTCTCTGTCTTGCAAATTCTTAACCTACTCACCCTCCTTCTCCACCCACCCTATCACCCCCATCCTGCAAACCCATCATGCCCCCTTACCCTGCCCCTCCCCCTGGTATACTCTCAACTAGATGGAAACTTGTCCTGTTCCTGACTGTGTATCTAGTGTGTCTGGCTTGTTGCCTAAAGGCTGTCTGAGTCTATCACAGTATTTGACCATGGATCTCCTCGTGTCACTTCGTTCTGTCGGTAATACACTTGACTTGACGAACGTGTCACTCATCTCCTTAACGAGTTGTTTGGACACTGCAGTGGATTTTTGAAGTGGTGGGTCTTCAGTCAATTAAAACCTGGCGGAGCTCAGCTTGGCGCATTAATGGGACGCATGCTGGGTATGCTCGCGTGTCCTTCATCACTACTGGCCGCAGCTGATCTACTAAAAAAACCCAGCAAGATTTGGGTTATTGACATGTTGGAGAGATGTTCTGTGTGTGTTAGTGTATGATATTCTGGCTTATAGTTTCATATGGAGGAGTCCTCCGTGGTGGGTATGTCAGGGGACCTGTCAGTATAGGTAGCATTCTGGCCTTCTGGAAATTCTGTGCTGGAAATTCCTCTGTTCTATCCCTCTCTTTGTTTCTGCCTTGCTCCTTTTCTTCCTGTCGCTTCCTCCTTCTTGTCTATGTTCTGCCTTCTTGGTCCATTCATCTAACAGTTGTTGTTTTTTCCCCAGAGGGGCTTCCAATAGAACAATCCTCTCCCAGGCCAAAGTCAAGTGTGCAGGGCCTGACTGTCCAGGAGCTTCACGACAGCGCATGGCAGTTTTACTAATGTGACAAACAACAATAGTTACTGTCTTGGCGTTTGAGAAAAAAGAAGAAGCAGAAGCAGAAGAAGAAGAAGAAGAAGAAGAAGAAGAAGAAGAAGAAGAAGAAGAAGAAGAAGAAGAAGAAGAAGAAGAAGAAGAAGAAAGAAGAAGAAGAAGAAAAATTACGAGAAACTACGAAGAATTGCAAATTGCGAAAAAGAAGAAGAAGGAGAAGAAAAAAGGAGAGGGAGGAGGAGAAGGAGAAGGGGCAGGAGGAGGAGAACAGGAACAAAAACAACAAGAACCAGAGGATTTAAAGAGAGCATAGTCAGTACTGACGATAACTCCAAAAGAAAAACCATCTCCAAGGATCCCCTTAATGGAATTTCGAACCCATGCCCTCAGCTACCTTCAGATTACGAGCTGGACATTCTTACCACCAGGCCCCATCAGCTCGCTCCCTGGAAGAGCGAATGCGCATGACAATGACCCTCTCCGCTGTAACTGTTTGCACGGAAGCTCTCAAGCCTAATGCCCGTGTCCTCTCGATGGATTAGAGAGCGTCAGAGGGGATTGTCCATTTGCTGTTGGTGTCAGCTTCCGAGTTTTGAGTTGATGCTTTCTTTTTTTGTCCTGCTTGTTCCTGTCGTTATTATTCTTGCTGTTCTTTTTGTTCGTTCTTCTCCTTCTTTTTCTGGGTGTTTTCTTTTCCTTGTTGTTGTTCTTCTTCTGATTTAAAAAAACAAAACCAGAATTCTTTTTTCTTTTTCTTTCTTTTTTTCATTCTTTCTGTCTGTCTTCTGTCTTTCTTTTTTTCCTTTTTAATTCTTCTTCAGGGATCTTCTTATTCTTCAAAATTCTCCTTCTTCTTCTTCTTCAAAAGTCTTCTTCTTCTTCTTCTTCAGTCTTCTCCTTTTTCCTTTTTTCAGAATTCTTCTTCTTCAAACTCTTCTTTTTTAGTTTTCATTTCCTTTTTCTCCACTTAACCCACTTCTACTTTACTCCCCTACCCCACCCCCCTCCCCTGCACCACCACACACACACACGTCTAATATCTCTTTAAGTGAACAGACGTAAAATTGAAGACACACACACACACACACACACTTTCCCCACTATCACTGTATTCTTCTTCATCTTCTTTTTGTTCCTCCTGTGCCTTTTCCCGTTACATCTGAACCAGGCCAGGACTCAGAAAATAGACCATGGATAGCCCAGCAGGAAATTATTGTTTGTCACGATAGTGATAGGACGTCCCGCGTTTTTCGTTTCTTTCCCTTAAAGAAAAGGAGAGGAAGGAAGGAAGGAAGGAAGCGGGATAGGCCTCCCTGTCTAATCTTGCTCTCAGTTCATTGAGGGCAGAGTTTTGAGGAGGACAAGTGACTGAGTGAGCAGGTGACAGAAGACAGGTGGACTGAGGAGAGGACAGATGATCTGATGAGAGGACAGATGTGACTGGGGGGACAGATGACTAGAGGAGAGGACAGAGTGACTGAGGGAGAGGCAGAGTGACTTGAAGGAGAGGACAGAGTGATTGAGAAGGGACAGAGTGGACTGAGGAGGAGGGACAGAGTGACTGAGGGAGGGACGAGGAGACATTGATTGAGGGAGAGGGACAGAGTGACTGAGGAGAGGGACAGAGTGACTGAGGAGAGGACAGGGTGATCTGAGGGAGAGGACAGAGTGACTAGAGAGAGGACAGAGTGATTGAGGGAGGACAGAGTGATTGAGAGGACAAGTGACTGAGGAGGACAGAGTGATTGAGAGACAGAGTGACTGAGGGAGGGACAGAGTGACTGGGGAGGACAGAGTGATTGAGGAGAGGGACAGAGTGACTGAGGGAGAGGGACAGAGTGACTAGGAGAGGACAGGTGATTGAGGAGAGGGACAGAGTGACTGAGAGAGACGGGACAGAGTGATTGAGGGGGACAAGTGACTGAGGGAGGGACAGAGTGACTGAGGGAGGACAGAGTGACTAGGAGGGACAGAGTGACTGAGGACAGAGTGACTGAGGAGAGGACAGAGTGACTAGGAGAGGGACAGGGTGATTGAGGAGAGGGACAGAGTGACTGAGAGAGAGGGACAGAGTGATTGGGAGGACAGAGTGACTGAGGGAGGGACAGAGTGACTGAGGAGGGACAGAGTGACTGAAGACGGGACAGAGGATGAGGACAGAGTGATGGGGACAGAGTGATGAGGAGAGGGACAGAGTGACTGAGGACAGGGCGACTGAGGGAGGAGGGACAGAGTGACTGAGGAGAGGACAGAGTGACTGAGGGAGGGACAGAGTGACTGAGAGGGACAGAGTGATGAGGGAGAGTGAGAGGGACTGAGGGAGGGACAGAGTGACAGAGTGGAGGACAGAGTGACTGAGGGAGAGGGACGAGGACTGAGAGGGACAGAGGACTGAGGGAGAGGGACAGAGTGACTGAGGAAGGGACAGAGGACTGAGGGAGGGCAGAGTGACTGAGGGAAGGACAGAGTGACTGAGGGAACGAGGGACTGAGGGAAGAGTGACTAGAGGGACGGAGGGAGAGGGACAGAGTGACTGAGGGACAGAGTGACTGAGGGAGAGGGACTGAGGGAGAGGACAGGGGAGAGGGACTGAGGGAGAGGGACAGAGGGACTGAGGGAGAGGGACTGAGGGAGAGGGACAGAGGGACTGAGGGAGAGGGACAGAGTGACTGAGGGAGAGGGACAGAGGGACTGAGGGAGAGGGACAGAGTGACTGAGGGAGAGGGACAGAGTGACTGAGGGAGAGGGACTGACTGGGAGAGGACAGAGTGACTGAGGAGAGGGACTGAGGGAGAGGGACAGAGGACTGAGGGAGATGGACTGAAGGGGAGAGGGGACTGAGGGAGAGGACAGAGGACTGAGGGAGAGGACTGAGGGAGAGGGACAGAGGGACTAACAGAGTGACTGACAGAGTGACTGACAGAGTGACTGACAGAGTGACTGATAGAGTGACTGACAGAGTGACTGACAGAGTGACTGACAGAGTGACTGACAGAGGGACTGACAGAGTGACTGACAGAGGGACTGACAGAGGGACTGACAGAGTGACTGACAGAGTGACTGATAGATTGACTGACAGAGTGACTAACAGAGTGACTGACAGAGTGACTGACAGAGTGACTGACCGAGTGACTGACAGAGTGACTGACAGAGTGACTGACAGAATGACTGACAGGGTGACCTGACAGGGTAACTGACATAGTGACTGACAGAGTGACTGACAGAGTGACTGACAGAGTGACTGATAGAGTGACTGACAGAGTGACTGATAGAGTGACTGACAGAGTGACTGATAGAGTGACTGACAGAGTGACTGACAGAGTGACTGACAGAGTGACTGACAGAGTGACTGACAGAGTGACTGACAGAGTAACTGACAGAGTGACTGATAGAGTGACTGATAGAGTGACTGACAGAGTGGCTGATAGAGTGACTGACAGAGTGACTGACAGATGACTGACAGAGGTGCCCTGACAGGGTAACTGACAAGTGACTGACAGAGTGACTGACAGAGTGACTGACAGTGACCGACAGTGTAACTGACATAGTGACTGACAGAGTGACTGACAGGGTGACTGACAGGGTAACCTGACAGGGTGACTGACATAGTGACTGACAGAGTGACTTACAGGGTGACTGACATAGTGACTGACAGGGTGACTGATAGAGTGACTAAGGGACAGAGTGGGTGAGGGTCCACTAGCACTAAGGTTCAAGGGGACTGGACTGGCAGTCAACTGTCATGACACAAGGTAGCCCATCCCCATCCTCTCCCCCAGCCCTTAACTGCGATCTTCACTTTGTTGTCGTCGTTGTTGTTGTTGTTGTTGTTGTCATTGTTGTTGTCATTGTTGTTCTGTTGTTGTTGTTATTGTTGTTCTGTTGTTGTTGCTGTGCGTTTCCTAGCTTAGCACTCTGGAGATCACCCAGAATGGGCACGGCAACTCCCTCAAAGCACCTGAGAATCATTGTGAGATTTCAAAATGCAGACTGAATCAGAAGTTTGCGTGTATGACTGTTTTAATGTGCCTCGCGTCATATAGGCACTCCATACTGCGACTTCAGTGGATTGTTTTCTTTTTTACAGGAGAGTGCAGGCTGCTATGTGAAGAGCTTGTCATGGCTGAAGGCAATCTCAACACAGCATTTTACAACATACCAACATTGTAGTGTAGGCCTTTTTGGCAACAAGCTGACATCAGTAACTGACATCTTTTGGCCTGTGCTCTAACCGCGCGATGGACAAACGTAGACAGAATAATTGTATTGCACACCACTTTAATCAAGTCACGGCAGATTTCTCTGCGTGGAATTTGGGCTGCTCTCTCCGGGAAGAACACGTCGCCAAAAGAGCACCGCCACCCATTTATTTCGTTTCCCTTCCTGCCTGCATGTGTATTTGTTTTCCTATCAGAGTGGCTTTTTTCTGCAGAGTTTTGTCAGGGACAACTTTCTTGTTGCCATGGGTTTATTTACGTTCGCTAAATGAGTATTGCACACTGGACCTCATTGTCTCATCCGAAAGACTAGCACCCTGATTACCACTTACAGTCTAGTGGATGGTGCAAAGTTTCGGGAACAAGCTTGGAATCAAACCACCACACACTTGAACCCCGGACTTTTCGCTTTCTAGGCAGGTGCGTTATCTGTAGACCAACATTCCGATAAGGACCAGCTGAAAACAAACAGAACGTATTTCTGGCAGCACGACCCGCTGAAATAGACAACATCGGTGAAAAACCAGTGATATGAACAGATGAATACAAAAAGATGGAGCTAAGTTTTGACTTGAAATAAATAGAGAAGCTGGTTTGTCGCCATTTTGAAGTTAAAGGGATTCGCTGACGATTCTTTTTCAAAAAAGTGTTAGGGGTGGCATTTTGTTGTGTTGTTTTTGTTGTTGCTGATGTCTTTCCATTTCGAACTGCAGATAAATGTACTCAGATGTAATTTGCTTTAAATCTATGTGAAATGTGAATAGACAAATTTGAATATATTATTTGTTAAAAGCTGGTTTGTGGTTAAGGTCATTGTCATATTTCGGTGTTATTTCTTCTCGGGCTTTTTTAATTTTTAATTTCTCATTATTCTGTTGTTCAAATGATCTCGCGCTTTTAGTTTTTATATAACCTTGTCAAATGAAATGTCAAGTCAGTTTAAGGCACAATAATCTTTACTGAGGGTCAAGGATTAAGTTTACATTATTTTGTTCATCCTGCCGTTAAAAAAAGTTGAGAAAATTACTTAAAATAGCATTCAAAGGATACTGTTTTGAAATGTGTTTGTGTTGTGTGAGATATATTATATATATATATATATATATATATATATATATATATATATATATATATATATAATATATATATATATATATATATAATATATATAATATATATATCTTCAGTTTAACGTTTATTCACATTTAGTGATTTTCGACGGGAAAAATAATTCTAAACAAGAGAATGCAAACAATAACAGAAAAATGTCAGATAACAGTGCTGAATAAAAACTAACATTAGCGTACTACAAATACCGAATCATCGGACTTCTTATGAATTATAATACCATTAATGTCAAACATTAACGATGTGTGTGTGTGTGTGTGTGTGTGCGCGTGGTGGTGTGTGCTGTGTGTGTGTGTGCGCGCGCGAGCGTGCGTGGTGTGTGTGTGTTGTGTGTGTGTGTGAGTGCGTGTGCGCGTGGTGTGTGTGTGTGTGTGTGTGTGTGTGTGTTGTGTGTGGAGCCTTCCTGCCTGTCTGTCTGTCTGTCTGTTCAGTTTTTCTCTAAAAATCGTATTTCCATTTTATAACTATCTCTCTACTGTCTTTATACCACATTACCTTTCTGTCACTCCTTCTCCCTTTATCTCTCCTACTTTCGATTTCCGGCTCTTCTTATCTCCATTAGGATACTTTTTTTTTTAATTGTTGGGTTTCTTTTTTCTCCGCCGCTGTTTTTGAGTCCTATAATTGGCTATTTTTGCACAGTCGCAGGATTCAGAATGGATCCCAAGGATCGAAAAGTTGGATTTGACTTTTTTGTGTTAAGTTTGTCTGAGGTAAGCCTGACAACAATTAATGATGACATTTCTAGAGGCTGGGACGGAATAGCTCAGTGGTCAGAGCACTCGCTTTCCCCCAGCTAGGGTTAAGCAGCATTTAGCGTGGTTAGCAAGTGGATGGGTAGACATTTGCGCGCTTTAGCTTCAGTACAGTCCTCAAGTTCGCCCAGCTGTAAATGGGTACCTGCCTTTTTAGGGTCAGGGAAGGTAAAGCAGCGAGGGAGAGATTGGCGCCGCCCTCCATATGGTAGCCCCTTGAGAAGTTGAGGTCTCTGATGCCTCGCTCCTCTACGACCGCTTAGGTTATGGATCACCTTTACTTTTTTTGTCTGAGGCAGTTTCGTATGAGCCAGCCTTCAATAATGACTTCACCCTGTGCTAGGGCGTTGTGTGACATGGACCTGCACTGTGTGATTCATGGCGTGGTGTACCGAAATGTGTGTTGGGGTGTCGTGGTGGTTGGAGTTGTGGTGGTGGTGTTATGTGTGCGTTGTGTATGTGTGTGTGTAGTATGTATGTGTGTGTGTAGTATGTATGTGTGTGTAGTATACATTGTGTGTGTGCGTGCTTTTGCAATCCTGCAAATATTTATATATATATATATATATATATATATATATATTAATATAATTGTAACACATTTGTACGTAAATACACTCTTATTTTCTGTCTCTCTGTTTCTGTTTGTCTGCCTGTCTGTCTGTCTGTCTCCTTTCTCTCTCTCTCTCTCTCTCTCTCTCTCTCTCTCTCTCTCTCTCTCTCCTCTCCTCCCTCTCTCTCAGGGCTATGTATGCATATTCTCACACATGGGACAGCTCTGCCTATGTGGACACTAACATAATGCCGGCCTGCCCTGTGGCTGCCCTTGTCGGCCCTGACTGGGCAATGGCCATCCAGTCACTGGCCAAATACCGGGGCTCTGGCCACTGACTGATGGTACACCTTGGCCAACTTGTCCACGTCATCTATAGTTCTGTCTGTCTGCCTGTCTGTTAGTCTGTTTGTTTGTGCTTTCTGTCTGTTCGTGTGTTTGTCTGTCTGCTACCTGAACTACTGCAGCCATGGGTCTGTCTGGCTGGTTGGCTGGCTGACTGTTTGTGCTTTCTGTGTGTTTGTTCTTTCTGCATTTCTGTATGTCTGTCAGCTATCTTTTCCATTTCGTCCATGGGTCTGTCTTTCTGTCTGTCTGTCTGTTCGTCTGTTTGCCTGCATGCAATCTTTTCTAATTTATGCATGGGTCTGTCTCTTTATCTGATTGTCTGTTTGTCTGTGTGTTTTATCCTTCTTTTCGTCTGTTTGTCTGTCTGCCAACTTCTCCACTTCGTCTATGGGTCTGTCTGTCTGTCTGTCTCTCTGTGTACATTTTGATCGTATTAAAGGAGATTGACTGAAAGAAAGAATAAACCAAAGAGCAAACGAATGAACAAAAGAATGAATGAATGAATGAATGAATGAATGAACGAATGGATGAATGAATAAATTAATAAATTAATTAATGTAGTAATAGCTGTTTTTAGTGAAGGAACCGAATAATCCCACTTCACAGCTTTCTTTTTTTTTTATTACATCCAGCTTTTAGACAAAGAAACTCAAGAACAAATTAACAATAACTGTCAACAACCCAATGTACAACAATAACATGAAATAAAATCAACCTGACAGTAATATTCATCAATAGAAAACAATAACAAAACATGTCAAGAGAGTAACCAGTAAAATGACAACAACATACGAGAAGTTGGGGCAAGTAATTTTGGTCCATTCTTTGCCATTATGTTCCAGCAGTTCGGATTTGTTCTATTCACGTCATCACTTTTCGTAAGAGTAGGCCATTGTGAGCCAGTGGGAACAGATGACAGAGTTTTAAAAAAAACACGCAGACACACGCGGAATGGATGTAAAAATAGCACATAAGTGCTTATTCCATTATCCTCGATATAAAAGAATAAAATGAAATTGATTATTTTTTTAAATTGTTTGCTTTCCACTTAACCATTTTGATCAGTTCGTTACGTGTTGTTTGTCCATGATCATTGGAAGTGTGTTTCATGTAGGACACTTTGTGATATTGGGTTATTTATTTATTCTTTTATATCGAGGATAATGGAATAAGCACTCATGTGCTTTTTTACATCCAGTCCCCGTGTGTATGCGGTTTTGTAAATTTTGATATGACTGTTTGAGCGCACGCACGCACACACGCACTCACACACTAACACACACACACACACACACACACACACACACACACACACACACACACACACTACACACACACACACACACCACACACACACACACTCTCTCTCTCTATCTCTCTCTCTCTCTCTCTCTCTCTCTCTCTCTCTCTCTCTCTCTCTCTCTCTCTCTCTCCTCTCTCTCTCTCTCTCTCTCTCTTTGAGACAGGGACGGGGTAGCCAGTTAGGAAGAGTGATGTATTCGTGATCTGCTGACCTGGGTTTGATTCTCGTTCTAGAGGATTTTTCCTCTGGAGTGAACATCAGTGCCGACTCCACTCTCCCCAAAAGTCCTTGGATGAAACTATAAACCGAGGCCCTGTGTGCGAACGCACGCAGAACATCTGGCGCACACGTTAAAACCCGTTCCTTTTTTCGGAAGAGTAGGCCATTGTGTGCCGGTGGGAACGGATGACAAACTTGACAAAACCGTATACTAACGGGAACTGGATATAAAAGAATAAAACAAATAAAAAATCTCTTTGCATGTGTGTGCGTGTGTGCGTGCGTGCGTGTGTGTCAAAGTCAAAGTCAAAGTCAAACTTTTATTTTCAGATGGTACATTGAATAAGCAGTGCATTTGCTTTGTGCGTGCGTGTGTGTGTGTGTGGTGGGGGGGGGGTGACTGTGTGTGGTGTGTGTGCGTCTGTGTGTGTCTGTGTGTGTGTGTGTGTGTCTGTGTGTGTGTGTCTGTGTGTGTGTGTGTGTGTGTGTTCACGTGCGCATCTCCATAAAGATATACACACGCACACGGCCAGCAGTCAGTCAGACACTGAGAGAAGCCTGCTATGGTCACTGTCCGAGTCCAGCAGATGAGGACTGGACGCTGTCCATTCTCTAATTGCCGGGCTGGTCTGTTGTTCTGGCACCACTGTGTCCTGCTGTTGCCAGCCTTGTCCACGTGATCTCCTTGTCCGGCACTGGCCTTGGTGCCAGCTTCCTCCATTCATCGACCGTGGCGTTAGCGGCTGTTTCGTTGGCGTTCTTGTTGTATAACTAGCTATGCTGCTGCTGCTGTTGTTGTTGTTGTTGCTGCTGCTGTTGTTGCTGTTATTGTTGTTGTTGTTGCTGTTGTTGTTGCTGCTGCTGTTGTTGTTGTTGCTGCTTGCTGTTGTTATTGTTGTTGTTGTTGCTGCTTGTTGTTGTTGTTGCTGCTGTTGTTGTTTGCTGCTATTTTTTGTTGTTGCTGCTGTTGTTGTTGTTGCTGCTGCTATTGTTGCTATTGTTGCTGTTGTTGCTGCTGTTGTTGTTGCTGTTGCTGCTGCTGTCGTTGTTGTTGCTGCTGCTGCTGTTGTTGCTGCTGCTGCTGCTGTTGTTGCTGCTGCTGCTGCTTCTGCTGCTGTTGTTGCTGTTGTTGCTACTGTTGCGCTTGTTGTTATTCTTGCTGTTTTTGACACTTTTTTTTACATGGGATGTCCGAATGATTTCAATGGTTTTCTTTTTTTTTCCAACTATATGCGTCGTTTTATCCGAATTCTATTTTTTAAATTTTTGTTAGCTTTTGCGGGTTTTTCCTGAATTGTTTTATTTGCACGCCTATAGCATATCTCTTTTTTGTATCAGCTAGTTCGTCTGTTAGTCTGTTCATCGCACTCGTATCTCCCAATATGTCTGTCTGTCTGTCTGTCTGTTTGTCTGTCTGCCTGTCTGTCTTCTTCCTCAGTCAGTCTGTCTGTCTGCCTTTCCTTCAGTCAGTCAGTCAGTCTCTCTTTTTATTTTTATTTTTTAAAAAACATTCTTTTATTTCGAGGATAATGGAATAAGCATTCATGTGCCATTTTTTATTCAGTCCCCGTGTGCCCGCAGTTTTTGCAAATTTTGTCATCCGTTCCCACCGGCACACAATGACTATTCCGAAAAGAGGAACCGGTTTTAACGCGTGCGCAAGATGTTCTGCGTGCGTTTGCACACGGGACCTCGGTTTATAGTTTCATCCGAAGGATTTTTGGAGAGAGTGGAGTCGGCACTGATGTTAACTCCGAGGAAAAAACAAGAATCGAACCCGGGTCTGCAGATGACGAACACGCCATTCTAGCCCCCGGGCTATCCCGTTCCCCCGTCTTTCAGTCAGTCTGTATGCTATCTGTCTCTCTTTCACTCGGTCTACCTGTTTGCCTGTCTGTCTGTCTGTCTGTCTGTTCATCTATGTGTCGGTCTGCACTTCTCTTCCTGTTCACTTCCTTTTGGCCGTTCTAATGACTTCATCATTTTTGTATGAGCGTTTTTCCAGCCGTTTACAGATTTCATGATTTGGGTTTATGTCTACTTTTTTTTAATAGCTTCACATCGTGAACTCACAACAGCTTCTGGTGTGTTTATTCTTCTTCTGTCGATCTGTGTTCTCTTTGTTCTCATCTTGTCCGTCTGTGTCTGACGGAGTGTTTCTCTGTCCCTCTGACGATGTTTGTTTTTCTTGCAGCTGTTCCAGCAGCCCCGAAAGTGTTTGATAGTTAGCGCTGTTTGTGTGTGTGTGTCAAGTCAAGTCAAGTCAAGTCAAAATTTTATTTCCAGATGGTACATTGAATAAGCAATGCATTTGCTTTTTTTCATCAAGCCATCTATCTAAGAACAAATTTCGTAATGATTATACTAAGACATTACATTATTGCATCATTTACCGTTAAATTAAACCAGTAAAAAAAGAGGAAAAAATCGATAAGGAGATACATTGAAAATACAAATTACCACATATACATATACATGCACACACATACTCATGCACGCCTGAGCGCGTGCGCGCTCACGTCCACACACACATTTAAATAAAAATGTTTTAAGAATTAAAAAAAGAAAATCATAAAACGTCAGGACAAACAAATTACTTCACCTACTGTTACATCCATTCTTTCACGTTTATACTTTAGATAATAAAAAGGTACAAGAATAAAACGTTAGAAAATACTAGGCATTCGTCATTACTGACAATATTACCTTCAATGACCTCCCTCCTCTCCTCCTCCACCCAGCAAACGTGTGCTTTATTTTGCGTTCATACTTTTCAAATAGCGCTTTTAAAAAATGACATATTCACACAATAGCTATCAAAGCAAGATAAGGCAAATAAGAACACACACACACGAACACACACTATCAAATCAAACACATCAAATTTGTATATTCAGATGGTACATTGAATAAGCAATGCATTTGCTTTTTTTCATCAAACCATCTATCTAGGAACAAGAATAGTGTGTGTTCGTGTGTGTGTGTGTGTGTGTGTGTGTGTGTGTGTGTGTGTGTGTGTGTGTGTGTGTGTGTGTGTGTGTGTGTGTGTGTGTGTGTGTGTGAAGTCAAGTGAAGTCAAGTGAAGTCAAATTTGTATATTCAGATGGTACATTGAATAAGCAATGCATTTGCTTTTTTTCATCAAACCATCTATCTAGGAAAAAGAATAGTGTGTGTTCGTGTGTGTGTGTGTATGTGTGTGTGTGTGTGTGTGTGTGTGTGTGTGTGTGTGTGTGTGTGTGTGTGTGTGTGTGTGTTGTGTGCGTGTGTTTGTATATTATTAAACTGATGATACAACAATATAAGAAAAAAACGAATAATTTTGCGAGGTCTGATATAATAAAACCAACCAAAGTGTGTGTGTGTGTTTGTGAAAGTGTGTGAGTGTGTGTTTGTGTGTGTGTTTGTGTGTGTGTGTGTGTTCGTGTGTGTGAATGCGTGTGTATTAATGTGTGAATCTGTGTGTTTGTCTGTCTGTCCCCTCTCTCTCTCTTTCTCTCTCTCTCTCTCTCTCTCTCTCTCTCTCTCTCTCTCTCTCTCTCTCTCTCTCTCTCTCTCTCTCTCTCTCTCTCTCTCTCTCTCTGTAACCATTAAGTTATCAAAATATGACATTCTGTGTTTTGTGCCCATCCCCCTTTTTTCTGTCCCCTTGTGAATGGCCATGTCCCTTATCACAATACACCATTGTCATTGTCGTTGTCGTTGTCATTCTCTCTCTCTTTCTCTCTCACTCTATCTCTCTCTTTCTTTCTCGATCTCTCGCTCTCTCTCTCCCTCCCTCCCTCTCTGTCTCCCTCCTCTCTCCCTCCCTCTCTGTCTCCCCCCTCTCTCTCTCCCTCTCTCTCTCCCTCCCTCTCTCCCTCCCTGTCTGTCTCCCGCCCTCTCCCCCCCCCCTCTCTCTCTCCTTCCACATCTCTCTTTTCCTTTCCCTCCCTCGAAGGGTATACGCACATTCGCAGGCGCTTGCATGTATCAGATTTTAATCTGTGGACAGTTTGAAAGCCTGAGGGTGAATTGGCCGGCACTGTGCACAGTTTCAGAGGCAGGCCTGTCTGTACTTTCTTCCTTTCCCCTCACCTCACCTCACCTCATCTCCCCTCACCTCACCTCACCTCATTTCCCCTCACCTTCCTTCACCTCACCTCAGCATTGGGCATCAGGCTGTGCTGGGTGCTGGCGCCCATTAGCCTACAGTCTGCTGCTGTCCTCTCTACTGCCGCTGACCTTCAGACAGTGCCAAGGGATCAGTGTGGTGCTAACCACGTCTGAGGACTTCTTGGTGCTTGTATAAAGTCTGTTTTGTTCGTGTGTTGTTAGGCTTTTGGGTCAGGGTTGTTGTTGTTGTTGGTTTTGTTGGTTTGTTTTTGATATCGCATTCAACAGCTGTCCGGTGGGTTAGTGGTTAACCTGTTATCTAAAAAGTGAGTGAGTGGCCTGCGGTTCGAATTTCGTCCAAGCAGGATTTGTTTTCTCCGCCGATCCAAAAGTTTGTGGTTGATAATGGCGAGGCTGGTATTGTGGATGTGATGATAGAAAGATTTCTAGTGTTGTATATATGATGAGTTGACGTGAAGAACACGGCACAAGGAGCAGGGCCTGTGTCAGTGACATGGTAAATACTGTCTGGCACAGGACAAAGGCTGTATCACTAGGTGACATGATGCTTATTTATTTATTTATTTATTTATTCATCTATTTATACCACTTCAAGTCACGGAAGATTTCTCTGCGAAAAATCGGGCTGCTCTCCCCGGAAAAAGTGCATCGCCACAAGAGCAGCGCTGTTTGCAACTTTATTTGTTTACCTATCAGAGTGGCTTTTTTCTACATCATTTTGCCAGGGACATTTCTTTTGTTGCCGTGGGTTCTTTTATGTGTGTTAAATACTTGTGTGTAACTCACGGGACCTCGATTTATCGTCTCATCAGTAAAAGTAGCACCCAGACCACCACTCATGGTCTAATGGATGGAGGAAAAGTTTTAGGGATCAAACCACCGCACACTTCCCATCCCGACTTTTTGCTTTCTAGGCAGACGCGTAACCTCTAGACCCCGATCCACCAGGAACTAGTGCTACATAAAGCATACATGGGAATGCTGATACGCCTTGAAATACTGTATTGAGATTATGTCCATCCATAACAAGCGCCTAGCAGAGCGACATGTATTTTCCATGACAGGACGAACAAAAAAACCCTCTGAAAGTGAAGAACTAAGTGGCGAGGTATTTCAGAACAGCCATGTACAAAACCTTTGCACCAGGTGTGTTGATATGGTTTTACACTGATTCTCAGGTGGGATGAGTAGGGTAGTTTGCCTATTCTGGGTGACCCTCAGGGTACTGAGCCCGGGAACGCCCAACACCAACAATATTATCATGATAAGACTTGCCTGTTTATCCAGCAGACTTCATTCTCTTTTGTTCCTGGTCTTGTTCATGTTGTTGCGTCCAATAAACCTGTACGACTTTTATAGCAGTGTGTAAATTATGATTCTGGTTCTGATTGCTGCCTTTATGGAAAAGTAGAAACACTTTGCACAGGGGGGAGGATGCATGCATTCAAGTTAGTTCAGGGAGGAAGAGAGTTTTTTTTTTTTTTTAAAGTGGATGGCAAAATGTTCAAGAATATTACTTTTACATATACAAACGTGTCTAATTCAGTGAACCTGTTGCCCTGGTCTATTAGCAATGACCGCTCTATCTTCTCTCGAAGTGCTGTGGCTGTGGTTAGTTCCTGGCAAAACCCTGTCAGTCCAGATTCTTACAGGCTGGGCAGTGGTTGGAGGGACAGAGTAACGGCCACACCTTACGTGAAAGTCTCCCTGAGTCTGAGCTGTGACTGTCGTCAGTAAAAGCTCTGCTAGATGAGCCTCTGCAGGATGGAGTGGAGCAGACACGACTGAACACTATAGCACTGCCGGGCCTTTTCTAGCTGGTAACCTTGTGGCGACCCAACACTAACATCTTCTAACGGACTTACTGTTTCTGAAAACACAATAGAGCAGGCCTTGCTGCGACTGTAGTGGTGACATAATAATATATATAAAAAAGGAATACAGTGCATGCACAACATGACAATGACCACTTTTGAAATAAGCGGCGCGGGAACATATCCACTTGATTGGTGGAACCCAAAAAATTGAGACCAGAAGTAAAAATACAAACAAACAAAAAATAATAAAACAAAAAGATAACAAACAAAACAACCAGGAGAAAGAAGGCCATTGATATGAAAGGAAAATGATTGCGGGGAAAGAAGAAAAGCCGTGACCACTTAAAAGAGGCGAGGTGTCAACACTGCGGTCTTGTTTCTTATACACAGGATGAAACAGCGGTAAGAGAGGAGGGGGGGGGGGGGGGGAAGCTGTTGTGGCCGCACTACGAAAACAACAACAAGCACAGTGCAGAGAATGAACAGGTCGATGAACAACGAGCTGGGGGGTGGGGAAATAAGAGAGAGAGAGAGGAGAGGGGGGGGGGCAGACAGAGAGACAGGCAGACAGATGGACGGACAGACAGACAGACAGGCAGGCAGATAGACAGACAGACAGACAGCCAGGCAGGCAGACAGACAGACAAAAAGACAGACAAAAAACAGACAGACAATAAGTAAAAATTATAATAACAATAATGTATGGAATTTATATAGCGCTGAATCTTGCACGGGAACAAATCAAACCGCTTACATTCAAATCATTTACACTTATGCAATCATTCGTGAAAAAAATAAAAACACATCAATATTACACACACACGCACGCACGCGCGAGCAGCATGCCTATGCACGGTGATGGAGATGGGGGTGGCCGCTGAAGAGTATGGACAGATAAAGAGAGGGAAGATCTTAGAAAGGAAATAAATGTGTTTTGAGGCTGGATTTGAAAGTATCGAATGTAGGCTTTTGGCAAAGGGGCAGAGGGAGGTCATTCCAGATGGATGGACCACAGACAGAGAAAGAGCGACGGCCAAAAGTGGTTTGCTTAAATCTCAATGTTCGGAAGCACAGAGTATCTGCAGCTGAACGAAGTGAACGAAATGGAGTGTACAGGTGAAGAGAGTGGCAGAGATAAGAGGGTGCAGATTTGTGGAGACATTTGAAACAGAGGGTATTGATTTATACTTCTTTGTGAGACAGGCA
>CM054135.1:97997410-98002410 GCA_028751875.1 Rapana venosa | reverse complement strand
GTGGTGGGAGGCGTGGCAGGGGGACTAACTCTGATCGGCGCCATTATTGGCTATCTTATTTACAGGTAAGATTACGCTAAACTGCGTGCACGCACTGGCGCACACTTATACACACACACGCATACATACACCCACACGCGCACGCGCGCACTAGCAAACAATCACACACACACACACACAATACACACACAACATACACACAAGCGCGCGCGCGCATGGACGCACACACACTCACAAACACACGCAATACACAAACACACAGAGAAAGGGACAGAGACAGAGAGACAGAGAGAGCGAGATTTTTGTTTTTCATTTTAATGTTTTATTTCGAGGATAATGGAATTAGCACTTATGTGCTTTTAACTTCCAGTCTCCGTGTGTATGCATTTTTATAAATTTTGTTATCGAGGGGGAAAGAGAGAGAGAGAAGAGAGAGAGAGAGAGGAGAGAGAGAAAAAAAGAGAGAGAGAGAGAGAGAGAGAGAGAGAGAGAGACAGACAGACAGACAGACAGACAGACAGACAGACAGACAGACAGAGACAGAGACAGAGAGTTAACATGCTGACAATGATGATGACAGCGACGACAATGATGATAACGCGAATCCACCAATTAAGCAGAAAGGTATCAGACTGTCGTGAAATATTGGCCATCACAATCTTGACAAAAGCCCAGAAAGAAATGTGGTGTGTTTGCGTGCCAAGATCTCATTAGGATGTGACCGATATCACCCCCCACCACCACCCCCACCCCTACTCCCACTACCCGACCGCTGTCTAGACTATTCCACTCCATTATAGTCAGTATTTTGTCAGCTCTATTAAACGAGCACGCGTCATTTTCACTACACGCGAACCCCAACACAAATGTGTGTGTGTGTGAGTGTGTGTGTGTGTGTGTGTGTTTGTGTGTGCGTGTGTGTGTGTGCGTGTGTGCGTGTGTGTGTGTGTGTGTGTGTTTGTGTGTGTGTGTTTTTCTGTGTGCGTGTGTGTATGTGCGTGTGTGTGTGTGTGTTTGTGTATGTGTGTGTGCGCGCGAACATGTGTGTGTGTGTGTGTGTGTGTGTGAGTATGAGTGCTCAAGAACAAACTCAGAAGATTACAAAATAGAAGAGAGAAAGCTTCTGTTTGAATTTGAGTAAACTCTCTCTCTCTCTCTCTCTCTCTCTCTCTCTCTCTCTCTCTCTCTCTCTCTCTCTCTCTCTCTCTCTCTCTCTCTCTCTCTCTCTCTCTCTCCTCTCCCTCTCGCTCGCTCTCGCTCTCTCTGTCTCTCTGTAGCTGTCTGTCTGTCTGTCAGTCTCTCTCTCTCTCTCTATTTGCTGCAATACACACATACTCCCACCTCTCTCCCCCTCTCTCTCTCCCTTTATCCCCCCCCTCCCCTCTCTCTCTCTCTGCAATACTATCTCTATGTGCAAACCACTCTCTCTCTTTCTCTCTTTTCTCTCTCTCTCTCTCTCTCTCTTCTCTCTCCCCTCTCTCTCTCTCTCTCTCCTCTCTCTCTCTCTCTCTCTCTCTCTCTCTCGCTCGCTCGCTCGCTCGCTCTCGCTCTCTTTGTCTCTCTGTAGCTGTCTGTCTGTCTGTCTGTGCGTCTCTCCTCTCTCTCTCTCTTCTCTCTCTCTTCTCTCTCTCTTTCTCTCTCTCTCTATTTGCTGCAATACACACATACTCCCACCTCTCTCCCCCTCTCTCTCTCCCTTTATCCCCCCCCCCCTCTCTCTCTCTCTCTCTCTGCTCTTGATCTTGTTTGTTAATTAATTGATTTTTTAATTATGTGTAACAAGTATGTGTGTACCATTTGACAATGTGTAGATGTTTATCTTTATGACTTATTAAGTTTGGTTGTGTTATTTTTCTTGGCTCTGTTGTTGTTCTTGTTGTTGTTGTCTGTCTGTTTTTCTCTTTTTTATCATCTTTGTTGGTTTGGTTTTTCCTTCTCTTTTGTTTGTTTGTTTGTTTGTTTTGGTTAAGGTTTTTTGGGGGGTGGGGGTGGGGGTGGGGTATTTTTATGGTTTTCTTTTATTTGCTTGCTTTGGGGGGGGGGGGGGTTGTTGGGGGGGGGGGGGGAGCTGTTTGAAAAGGGTTATTTCCCCTTGTTTTTATTGTGAGACTGTATAAGTATTGGGTTATTATTATTAAGATGTATCCCTAACGGGCGGGGACTGGATGTAAAAAAGCACATGTGTGCTTATTCATTATCCTCGAAATAAAAGAATTTGTCATTGTCATTTGTCATTGTCATTGTCATTGTCATTGTCTGCAATACTATCTCTATGTGCAAACCACTCTCTCTCTCTTTCTCTCTCTCTCTCTCTCTCTCTCTCTCTCTCTCTCTCTCTCTCTCTCTCTCTCTCTCTCTCTCTCTTTCTCTCTCTCTCTGCAATACTCTATGTGCAAACCACTCTCTCTCTCCTCTCTCTCTCTCTCTCTCTCTCTCTCTCTCTCTCTCTCTCTCTTCTCTCTCTCTCTCTCTCTCTCTCTCTCCTTCGCTCTCTTTCTGTCTTTTGTAATAACCTTAAGTCATGACAAGACAGGAGCCGTGCTAAGCAAACGTGACAGGGCGGCTGTCTCAAGGCTTGCTGACAAAAGAGCTGAGCCATTAAACTTTCATCGGATCAACACAACACGACACGACACACGCTAAGATACGGCAAGAAGAATGGAATCGATCTGTCTCAGTTTGCTTTACAGTTTGTTTTGTTTTTTCATTTATTTATTAAACATTTATGGGGAGAGAAACAAAAATCAGGCAACTTTTTCTGGGTCGTTATCTTTTTTAACTGAATTTTTTTCATAATGTATCAAGTATACATTTTTTTAAAGTACACACGCACTCAACTGGGGACGGGATAGCTCAGTGGTCGGAGCACTCTCTTTCCCCCAGCCAAGGTTAAGCAGCGTCGAGCGTGGTTACCACTTGGATGGGTGACAGTTTGCGCGCCTTGGCTTCAGTACAGTTCCCCGATTCACCCAGCTGTAAATGGGTACCTGCCCTCTTTAGGGTCAGGAAAGGTAAAGCAGTGAGGGAGAGGAGATTGGCGCCGCCCTCAATATGCTGCCCCATGGATACGTTGAGGTCTCTGATGCTTTGCTTCCCTACGACCATATAGGTTATGGGGACACCTTTACCTTCTTCATTTGCACTCATGTGCGTGCGTAATATTTTAATTTTATTTTATTTTGATCTTTTGTTTTATTATTTTATTTCAGGGCTAATGTAATAAGAATTCATGTGCCTTTCTCTTTTCTACATTTAGGTCCCTGTGTCTGCGGTGTTGTACATTTGGCCATCTGTTCCCACTGGCATGCACTGTCCTCTCTTCCGAAAAGCAAAACAGGTTTTAACCTGTGCACAAGATGTTGCGTGTGCGTTCGTACACGGGACCTCGGATTATAGTCTCATCCGAAGGACTTGGAAAAGTGCATGTACACACACACACACACACACACACACACACACACACACACACACACACACACACACACACACACACACACACACAGTAAAAGCAGGAGGAAAAAGTGATAGGGGGATGAAAGTTTTATTGAGAGAGTGAGATAACAAGAAAGGGGTGAGAGAGACAGACAGACAGGCAGACAGACAGACAGACAGACAGGTAGACAGACAGGCAAACAGCCAGCCAGCCAACCAGCCAAACAGACAGACAGACAGACAGGCAGAGCGAGATAGACCTAAAGAGAGAGAGACAGAGATAGAGAGTGAGGAAACAAGACAGACAAACAAAGTGAGAGATCTGGAGAAAGATAGAGCACACACACACACACACACAACACACACCACACACACACACACACACCACACACACACACACACAGTGAGACCAAGACCAAGACAGACATATATACAGGCAGACAGACAGACAGACAGACAGACAGACAGACGGACAGACAGACAGAGCAAGAACCAAAGAGGCCACAGGTGTGTTGCTAGTCTCATCGCTTTCATTAAGACGGCAAGTCGAGGAGCAGAGCGGAGTGCTGTTTCATTGTCCTTCTTTTTACCGTTATGGAGAAGAAAAAGAACTGGACATAATTTCATGGCACGTATGCGTTCTATATTTTTCTCGGTTATGAAATATTAAAAGGATTCCTTGAGGTTCCTTTGCACTCTCTTTAAAAAAAGAAAACAAAAAACAAGCTTGAGTGATTTGTAACCAATGTTTTGTTTCACCGATACTCTTTTAAAATGCTTCTGGGCATTATTCGCCCTACATTCTAAGTTGTCAATGCTATTCTTGTTGTTGTTGTTTTGTTTGTTCTGGTTGTTCCTGTACAGTTGTCATAGACGGAAAAAACAAAAGTAACAGTTCTTTTTGACAAATTATACGCCAACGGCAATAGTTCTTAATGGCGGAAAAACAAAAGTCACAGTTATCAACAAAAGTAACAGTTAGCACTGACGGAACAACAAAAGTAACACTTCACTATGGCGTCCCTTCACTATAGAATCCCTTCACTAAGGTGACCCTTCACTATAGTGTTCCTCTATTATGGTTTCCCCTTCACTATAGTGTCCCTCTACTATGATGTCCCTTCACTATAGTGTCCCTCTACTATGGTGTCCCCTTCACTATAGTGTCCCTCTGCTATAATGTCCCTTCACTATATGTCCCTCTACTATGGTGTCCCCTTCACTAATGTGTTCCTCTGCTATGGTGTCCCCTTCACTAATGTGTCCCTCTACTATGGTGTCCCTCTACGTTGGTGTCCCTTTACTATAGTGTCCCTCTGCTATGGTGTCCCTTCACTATAGTATCCCTCTACTATGGTGTCCTTTCACTAATGTGTCCCTATACTATGGTGTCACTTCACTTTAGTGTCCCTCTACTAATGGTTCCCTTCACTATGGTGTCCCTCTACGTTGGTGTACCTTCACTATAGTGTCCTTCTACTATGGTGTCCCCTCACTATATGTCCCTCTACTATGGTGTACCTTCACTCTAGTGTCCCTCTACTATGGTGTACCTTCACTATAGTGTC
>CM054135.1:97982410-97987410 GCA_028751875.1 Rapana venosa | reverse complement strand
TTATTTTGTTACCCTTAAAAAATAAAGATTCATTCATCCATTCTCTCTCTCTCTCTCTCTCTCCTTCTCTCATCTCTCTCTCTCTCTCTCTCTCTCTCTCTCTTCTCTCTCTCTCTCTCTCTCTCTCTCCCTCTCTCTCTCTCTCTAGCGCGCGCGTGTGTGAGTGTGTGTGTGTGTGTGTGTGTGTGTGTGTGTGTGTGTGTGTGTGTTGTGTGTGAGAGAGAGAGAGAGAAGAGAGAGAGAGAGAGAGAGAGAGAGAGAGAGAGGGAGAGAGAGAGAGAGAGAGAGAGAGAGAGGGGCGAGAGAAAGACGCGCAAAACACTTTGCATGTATGTATGTATGTATGAATGTATGTATGTATGTATGCATGTATGTATGTATGTATGTATGTATGTATGTATGTATGTATGTATGTATGTATGTATGTATGTATGTATGTTCGTATGCATGTATGTAAGTATGTGCGTATGCATGTATGTACGTATGTATGTATCTATGTATCTATGTATGTGTGTGCGTGCGTGCATGCATGCTGTATGTATGTATGTATGTACTTATGTATATATGTATGTGTGTATGTATGTATGTATACATACATGCTTCCAAGTATATGTATGCAGTTCTGTATTTATGTGCGTACGGACATGCATGTTTGCACACGTGTGTTTTAAGCCTATGATTGTACACGCGACCTCGTGGGTTTGGGTGTCGTTGTCCACTTGATTGTGCGCGTGTGTCTGCCCTGAAAGAGAACAAGCTTTTACGAGAAAGCCACACCTGGACTGGCCTCGGGGTACCTTGACCCTGTCTGTATGTGCACCAGTTGCACAGCTTTGATCTGTAATTGAGAGTTTTGAGAGGTGACAGACCAGATCAGTATGGCCTCTGTGGTCGGCGGGGCTATAAACAACAAGATTGGATTGGATTGGATAAGATTGGGTTGGACCAGAAGGCGCCCATGAGGCTCCATTGTCCAGGGGCTGAGTGGTGTCGGGGTTGGTGTGCATGCAGGGCATGATCTACCTGCACGACAGCGAGGTGAAGTCTCACGGCAAGCTCAAGTCCTCCAACTGCGTGGTGGACAGCCGCTGGGTCCTCAAGATCACCGACTTCGGCCTGCACGAGTTCATCCACGGGGCCTGCCTCGACTTTGGCGACTACGCTTATTATCACAGTGAGTACAGCTTTGTTGTTGTCTGTTTGTTGGGGTGGGGTGGTGTGGGGTGGGGATAGGGTCGCGGGGATTGTTTTGTTTTATTTCCAGTATCTGTCGTATCAGCTTTACTTATGCGTTATGTACCTAAGTTTATGAATGTGGCCATCGTTCTTTTATTATGTATTTAAAAGGATCTGGCTCTACAGGAGACGGGATAGCTCAGTGGTCAGAGCACTCGCTTTCCTCCAGCTAAGGTTAAGCAGCATTGAGAGTGATTACCAAGTGGATGGGTGACCGTTTACGCGCCTTGGCTTCAGTACGGTCCCCCAGTTCAACCACCTGACTCTTTAGGGACAGGGAAGGTAAAGCAGCGAGGGAGCGGATATTGGCGCCGCCGACAATATACTGGCCCCTGGAGAAGCTGAGGTCTCTGACATCTCGCTCCCCAACGACCACATCGGTTATGGGAACACTTTTACCTTTACCTTGTACCTCTACCCCGTCCACCCAGAAGAACAGAACAAATCATTGGTGTGGTGTAGAGAGGAGACGGTTTGCACTGTGGACATTGTATCACTGACCGTTAAGCTATCTATCTACCTGGTGTCACTGTGCTGTTGGGAACCATTTCGGTGGCTAGACACCGGGATTCAGGTAAGTGGACAGCGCCATGTTTGTTTGGTGCAGGGACTGTCTTGGTTAGTGAGTGCTATATCTTTTGTTTAAAGTGTCTCGGCTAGAGCTCCCATGTTTACCTATAGTGAGATTTTGGGGTATGCGACCGATTTACCCACTGTTAAGGAATCCGCATTCTGAAAATGCTATCAGTATCAGACATCTGCAAATCGTCGTTTCGCCACAATGGGTGGTAGGCTGCTTGGTGAGTGTTGACTGTACCGCTGTCATGACAGCTTCAAGGAGTGGTGGTGAGTGTTGACTGTACCGCTGTCATGACAGCTTCAAGGAGTGGTGGTGAGTGTTGACTGTACCGCTGTCTTGACAGCTTGAAGGAGTGGTGGTGAGTGTTGACTGTACCGCTGTATTGACAGCTTGAAGGAGTGGTGGTGAGTGTTGACTGTACCGCTGTCTTGACAGCTTCAAGGAGTGGGGGTGAAGTGTTCCCAGTCAGACCGTGTTTTGTGTTTTGCGTTGGTTACCAGCATAATTATCTCCTCCTCCTCCACCTCCTCCTCCTTCTCCTCCTCCTCCCCGTCATCGTCATCATCTTAACCACAGTCATCATTGTCATTGTCAGCTACCGCCTTGAGATCAAAAGCTGCTGTTATGCAGTAAATTTACCCCAACAGGATTTTCTTTTATCCTCCCCCCCTTCCCCCCCCCCCCCCCCCCCCCCCCCCCCCCCGTTTAATCTTATATCGATTTGAAGAAAAGCTCCGTGTGTGTGGGGTTGTGTGCATGTGTGTGTGCATGTGTGTGTGTGCGTGCGTGCGCGCGCGTGTGTGTGTGTATGTGTGTGCTAATTTTATTGGAAGTTATCTTGGAATGTTTAAACCAATATAACATGTAGCCTTTTTGTGTCTTTTCTGAGATCCTGATTCACATCAACGTGCCTGTCAGTATTGTAATTGTCTTTCATGGGATGATTGAAGTGTTTTTGACTTGACGTGACTTGATTTGATGTGACTTGACTTGACTTGACGTGACTTGATGTGACTAGACGTGACTTGACTTGACGTGATTAGACTTGACTTAACGTGACTTGATGTGACTTGACGCGACTTGACTTGACGTGACTTGTGACGTGACTTGACTTGTCTTGTGACTTGACTTGACTTGACGTGACTTGACTTGAATTGACTTAACTTGACTTGACTTGACTTGACGTGACGTGACGTGACGTGACGTGACTTGTGACGTGACTTTACTTGAAGTGACTCAGCTGGACCCAAACCTTCCACCTTCCTAGCACCAATGCACGTGTTGCCCAGGTCTTCTGTGGCGGGCCCCGGAGCTGTTGCGGGACAACGCGCCGTCGCGAGGCACCCAGGAAGGAGATGTGTACGCCTTCGCCATCATCCTCTTCGAGATCTACGGCAGGAGGGGGCCTTACGGCGACATCCCGCTCTCCCCCAAAGGTAGCCACTGGGCGTTCCGGCCAACATCTCGTTCATTTCTGGACAAACATGTTTGTTTGTTTGTATGTTGAGAATGGAAGCTGGTGTTAGAAATGGGGATACCAAGGAAATTGTTCATATTTAGAGCATTTGTGGTATGGTGTGGTGTGGTGTGGTGTGAATGTAGTATGGTGTGGTGTGGTGTAGTGTGGTGTGTAATGTAGTATGGTGTGGTGTGGTGTAGTGTGGTGTGAATGTAGTATGGTGTGGTGTGGTGTAGTGTGGTGTGAATGTAGTATGGTGTGGTGTGGTGTAGTGTGGTGTGAATGTAGTATGGTGTGGTGTGGTGTAGTGTGGTGTGAATGTAGTATGGTGTGGTGTGGTGTAGTGTGGTGTGAATGTAGTATGGTGTGGTGTGGTGTAGTGTGGTGTGAATGTAGTATGGTGTGGTGTGGTGTAGTGTGGTGTGAATGTAGTATGGTGTGGTGTGGTGTAGTGTGGTGTGAATGTAGTATGGTGTGGTGTGGTGTAGTGTGGTGTGAATGTAGTATGGTGTGGTGTGGTGTAGTGTGGTGTGAATGTAGTATGGTGTGTGTGGTGTAGTGTGGTGTGAATGTAGTATGGTGTGGTGTGGTGTAGTGTGGTGTGAATGTAGTATGGTATGGTGTGGTGTAGTGTGGTGTGGTGTAGTGTAGTGTGGTGTGTAGTGTGGTGTGGTGTAGTATAGTGTGGTGTGGTGTAGTGTAGTGTGGTGTGGTGTGGTGTAGTGTGGTGTGGTGTGGTGTGGTGTGAATGTAGTATGGCGTGGTGTGGTGGGGTGTAGTGTGGTGTGGTGTGATAATAATAATAATAATAATAATAATAATAATAATAATAATGTATGGAATTTATATAGCGCTGAATCTTGTAAAGCAACAAATCAAAGCGCTTTTTTATATTGAGGATAATGGAATAAGCACTCGTGTGCTTTTTTACATCTAGTCCCAGTGCGTATGCGGTTTTGTAAATTTTGTCATCTGTTCCCACCGGCACACAATGGCCTACTCTTTCGAAAAGCGGAACAGGATTTAACGTTACATGCATAATGATGTAGTGTGGTGTGGTGTGGTATGAATGTAGTATGGCGTGGTGTGGTGTGGTGTAGTGTGGTGTGGTGTGGTTGGATGTTGTGTGGTGTAGTGGGGTGAATGTGGTGTGGTGTCCAGAACATTTCTGTTGTCTTAAATTCTACTGGATTGGAGTTTTGAGGATTTACGGGATGAGCATGAACCGTATCTATTCAGTCTGGACCTAGTGACTGTTCATGACCACTTGAGAGTGAGGGAGGTGAGAGCCCTGATAAGGCCTTCTTGGTTGGCGAGGCAACAACAGGGGAACAGAAAAGAAACGACTTCACTTCTCCCCTGAACTCTTTGCGGAGTCTCTAGGACAAAGCTCTGCCTATTTCAGGCAGCATGTCATAGGTAGCGTTGTATTTTGGCGTGGGTCATGTTGCTTTTCAATGATATGATTACAATAATTATTATGTTATGGTCAGTTTTCTGTTGATGTTTTTTTTCCGTAATTCGATGTGTCTGTTCTCCTCCACGCTTCAAAAAGGGGAAGATAAATAAGAAATTTGAATTCTGAATCTCCAATCTGAATTATTCTCTAACTCAGCGAGGCAAAGTCACAAACTGCGTAAATCAGTCGAGGATATAAATAGACGAGAATATGAAACTAATTCTATTCCGGCAGTCAAAACATGTCTGGATGCCTCAGGGAACAAG
>CM054135.1:97967410-97979910 GCA_028751875.1 Rapana venosa | reverse complement strand
CTTTTTCTTCCTCTTCTTCTTTACAATTCTTCTTCTTCTTCTCCTCCTCCTCCTCCTCCTCCTTCTTCTTGTTCTTCTTCTTCTTCTTCTTCTTCTTCTTCTTCTTCTTCTTCTTCTTCTTCTTCTTCTTCTTCTCTGCCCTACTTCTTCGCCTCTGCCTGTGTGCTGGTTGGGGTCAAGGACAACATGGAGGGTGGGGATGCTGGCGGTTTCAGAAAGTCCAACATCTTTGACAACATGCTGGCGATGATGGAGAAATACGCCGATAACCTGGAGGCCCTGGTGGAGGAGAGGACGGACCTGCTCATAGAGGAGAAGAAGAAGACAGAGGAGCTCCTGCATGAGATGCTGCCCAGGTATCTTTAACGTGCAAAATTATTGTTTCTTAAATGATTTTTTTTAAAATATGGGTTTATTAAGTATGTATGTGGGCATTTGTGTGCGTGCGTGTGTGTGTGGTGTGTGTGTGTGTGTGTGTGTTTGTGTGCGCGCGCGTGCGTGTGTGTATGTATATTTGAATTTGTTAACATTGTTAATTGTTCTTGGTTGTATGTGTAAGAATGTGTTGAATGCAAGCGCTTTGACTTGTTTTTATAAGATATAGCGCTATATAAATTCCATTTCTTCTTCTTCTTCTTCTTCTTCTTCTTCTTCTTCTCATCATTCTTCTTCTTCTTCTTCGTCTTCTTCTTCTTCTTATCATTATTATTACTATCTGAAGATATTTAATCGGATGTGAACGGGGAGATAAAAGAACTAATGGAGAAGGGAGATTTGAAGAAGAAAAAAGAAGTAGCACTATGCCCACAGACATCAAGCAAAGCAATGTACACTAGAAGTATCTATGTACTAGCAAAACCTACAAAACAACCACCCAGACAGCCAACAGCAAACCAGCCAACCAACCAACCACCCAACAATCCGCCCCACACTCGCACCCACCCCACACGACCAGCAAGCACAACCAACCACCCAACCACCCAGCCACCCACCCCACCAAACCAGACCAAACAAACAAACAAACAACAGCAAAAAATAACAAAAAAACCCACTCCAGTTCCAAACAAACAACAGAACCAACCAAACAAAAACACTTCAGAAATGTGAGGAAATTACTTGTCCAAGATTTCCAGGTGTGGGAATTATTAGACCCTCCTACCATCTTAACCCCCGCCCCCCCCCCCCCCCCCCCCCCCCCACCCCCCCCCAACATTGCACTATATAACCCTCTCCACCACCACCACCACCACCCCCGTCTTTCTTCCCCCTTCCCCTTCCGTCCTCCACAATTGCAGATTCAACGAAACAAGAACGGCATCAGGACTTGTCAATCATGATTTTGGAATTGTAAGGACTGATTCTGGAATGAACTTCCTCTGTGGAATGAGCGGTCTGCAGTGTAGGAATGTTTAATGTTGGTGGAACAATGCCACGCTGTATAAGCAGTCTGCAGTGTAGGAATGTTTAATGTTGGGGGAACAATGCCACGCTGTATAAGCAGTCTGCAGTGTAGGAATGTTTAATGTTGGGGGAACAATGCCACGCTGTATAAGCAGTCTGCAGTGTAGGAATGTTTAATGTTGGGGGAACAATGCCACGCTGTATAAGCAGTCTGCAGTGTAGGAATGTTTAATGTTGGGGGGACAATGCCACGCTGTATAAGCAGTCTGCAGTGTAGGAATGTTTAATGTTGGGGGAACAATGCCACGCTGTATAAGCAGTCTGCAGTGTAGGAATGTTTAATGTTGGGGGAACAATGCCACGCTGTATAAGCAGTCTGCAGTGTAGGAATGTTTAATGTTGGGGGAACAATGCCACGCTGTATAAGCAGTCTGCAGTGTAGGAATGTTTAATGTTGGTGGAACAATGCCACGCTGTATAAGCAGTCTGCAGTGTATGAATGTTTAATGTTGGGGGAACAATGCCACGCTGTATAAGCAGTCTGCAGTGTATGAATGTTTAATGTTGGGGGAACAATGCCACGCTGTATAAGCAGTCTGCAGTGTAGGAATGTTTAATGTTGGGGGGACAATGCCGCGCTGTATAAGCAGTCTGCAGTGTAGGAATGTTTAATGTTGGGGGGACAATGCCACGCTGTATAAGCAGTCTGCAGTGTAGGAATGTTTAATGTTGGGGGGACAATGCCACGCTGTATAAGCAGTCTGCAGTGTAGGAATGTTTAATGTTGGGGAACAATGCCGCGCTGTATAAGCAGTCTGCAGTGTAGGAATGTTTAATGTTGGGGGGACAATGCCACGCTGTATAAGCAGTCTGCAGTGTAGGAATGTTTAATGTTGGGGGGACAATGCCACGCTGTATAAGCAGTCTGCAGTGTAGGAATGTTTAATGTTGGGGGAACAATGCCACGCTGTATAAGCAGTCTGCAGTGTAGGAATGTTTAATGTAGGGGGAACAATGCCACGCTGTATAAGCAGTCTGCAGTGTATGAATGTTTAATGTTGGGGAACAATGCCACGCTGTATAAGCAGTCTGCAGTGTAGGAATGTTTAATGTAGGGGGAACAATGCCACGCTGTATAAGCAGTCTGCAGTGTATGAATGTTTAATGTTGGGGAACAATGCCACGCTGTATAAGCAGTCTGCAGTGTAGGAATGTTTAATGTTGGGGGACAATGCCGCGCTGTATAAGCAGTCTGCAGTGTAGGAATGTTTAATGTTGGGGGACAATGCCACGCTGTATAAGCAGTCTGCGGTGTAGGAATGTTTAATGTTGGGGGGAACAATGCCACGCTGTATAAGCAGTCTGCAGTGTAGGAATGTTTAATGTTGGGGGAACAATGCCACGCTGTATAAGCAGTCTGCAGTGTAGGAATGTTTAATGTTGGGGGGACAATGCCGCGCTGTATAAGCAGTCTGCAGTGTAGGAATGTTTAATGTTGGGGGACAATGCCACGCTGTATAAGCAGTCTGCAGTGTAGGAATGTTTAATGTTGGGGGACAATGCCACGCTGTGTAAGCAGTCTGCAGTGTAGGAATGTTTAATGTTGGGGGGACAATGCCACGCTGTATAAGCAGTCTGCAGTGTAGGAATGTTTAATGTTGGGGGGACAATGCCACGCTGTATAAGCAGTCTGCAGTGTAGGAATGTTTAATGTTGGGGGAACAATGCCGCGCTGTATAAGCAGTCTGCAGTGTAGGAATGTTTAATGTTGGGGGAACAATGCCACGCTGTATAAGCAGTCTGCAGTGTAGGAATGTTTAATGTTGGGGGGACAATGCCGCGCTGTATAAGCAGTCTGCAGTGTAGGAATGTTTAATGTTGGGGGGACAATGCCGCGCTGTATAAGCAGTCTGCAGTGTAGGAATGTTTAATGTTGGGGGACAATGCCGCGCTGTATAAGCAGTCTGCAGTGTAGGAATGTTTAATGTTGGGGGGACAGTGCCACGCTGTATAAGCAGTCTGCAGTGTAGGAATGTCTAATGTTGGGGGGACAATGCCGCGCTGTATAAGCAGTCTGCAGTGTAGGAATGTTTAATGTTGGGGGGACAATGCCGCGCTGTATAAGCAGTCTGCAGTGTAGGAATGTTTAATGTTGGGGGGACAATGCCACGCTGTATAAGCAGTCTGCAGTGTAGGAATGTTTAATGTTGGGGGAACAATGCCACGCTGTATAAGCAGTCTGCAGTGTAGGAATGTTTAATGTTGGGGGGACAATGCCACGCTGTATAAGCAGTCTGCAGTGTAGGAATGTTTAATGTTGGGGGGACAATGCCACGCTGTATAAGCAGTCTGCAGTGTAGGAATGTTTAATGTTGGGGGGACAATGCCACGCTGTATAAGCAGTCTGCAGTGTAGGAATGTTTAATGTTGGGGGGACAATGCCACGCTGTATAAGCAGTCTGCAGTGTAGGAATGTTTAATGTTGGGGGAACAATGCCACGCTGTATAAGCAGTCTGCAGTGTAGGAATGTTTAATGTTGGGGGAACAATGCCACGCTGTATAAGCAGTCTGCAGTGTAGGAATGTTTAATGTTGGGGGAACAATGCCACGCTGTATAAGCAGTCTGCAGTGTAGGAATGTTTAATGTTGGGGGAACAATGCCACGCTGTATAAGCAGTCTGCAGTGTATGAATGTTTAATGTTGGGGAACAATGTCACGCTGTATAAGCAGTCTGCAGTGTAGGAATGTTTAATGTTGGGGAACAATGTCACGCTGTATAAGCAGTCTGCAGTGTAGGAATGTTTAATGTTGGGGGACAATGCCGCGCTGTATAAGCAGTCTGCAGTGTAGGAATGTTTAATGTTGGGGGACAATGCCACGCTGTATAAGCAGCCTGCAGTGTAGGAATGTTTAATGTTGGGGGGACAATGCCACGCTGTATAAGCAGTCTCCAGTGTAGGAATGTTTAATGTTGGGGGGACAATGCCGCGCTGTATAAGCAGTCTGCAGTGTAGGAATGTTTAATGTTGGGGGGACAATGCCACGCTGTATAAGCAGTCTGCAGTGTAGGAATGTTTAATGTTGGGGGAACAATGCCGCGCTGTATAAGCAGTCTGCAGTGTAGGAATGTTTAATGTTGGGGGAACAATGCCGCGCTGTATAAGCAGTCTGCAGTGTAGGAATGTTTAATGTTGGGGGAACAATGCCGCGCTATAAGCAGTCTGCAGTGTAGGAATGTTTAATGTTGGGGGAACAATGCCACGCTGTATAAGCAGTCTGCAGTGTAGGAATGTTTAATGTTGGGGGGACAATGCCACGCTGTATAAGCAGTCTGCAATGTAGGAATGTTTAATGTTGGGGGGACAATGCCACGCTGTATAAGCAGTCTGCAGTGTAGGAATGTTTAATGTTGGGGGACAATGCCGCGCTGTGTAAGCAGTCTGCAGTGTAGGAATGTTTAATGTTGGGGGGACAATGCCACGCTGTATAAGCAGTCTGCAGTGTAGGAATGTTTAATGTTGGGGGAACAATGCCCGCTGTATAGAAGCCTGCAGTGTAGGAATGTTTAATGTTGGGGGAACAATGCCACGCTGTATAAGCAGTCTGCAGTGTAGGAATGTTTAATGTTTGGGGGACAATGTCGCGCTGTATAAGCAGTCTGCAGTGTAGGAATGTTTAATGTTGGGGGACAATGCCACGCTGTGTAAGCAGCCTGCAGTGTAGGAATGTTTAATGTTGGGGGGACAATGCCGCGCTGTGTAAGCAGTCTGCAGTGTAGGAATGTTTAATGTTGGGGGAACAATGCCACGCTGTATAAGCAGTCTGCAGTGTAGGAATGTTTAATGTTGGGGGACAATGCCGCGCTGTATAAGCAGTCTGCAGTGTAGGAATGTTTAATGTTGAAGGGACAGTGCCACGCTGTATAAGCAGTCTGCAGTGTAGGAATGTTTAATGTTGGGGGGACATTGCCAGCGCTGTATAAGCAGTCTGCAGAGTAGAATGTTTAATGTTGGGGGGACAATGCCGCGCTGTATAAGCAGTCTGCAGTGTAGGAATGTTTAATGTTGGGGGGACAATGCCACGCTGTATAAGCAGTCTGCAGTGTAGGAATGTTTAATGTTGGGGGGACAATGCCACGCTGTATAAGCAGTCTGCAGTGTAGGAATGTTTAATGTTGGGGGGACAATGCCACGCTGTATAAGCAGTCTGCAGTGTAGGAATGTTTAATGTTGGGGGGACAATGCCACGCTGTATAAGCAGTCTGCAGTGTAGGAATGTTTAATGTTGGGGGGACAATGCCACGCTGTATAAGCAGTCTGCAGTGTAGGAATGTTTAATGTTGGGGGGACAATGCCGCGCTGTATAAGCAGTCTGCAGTGTAGGAATGTTTAATGTTGGGGACAATGCCGCGCTGTATAAGCAGTCTGCAGTGTAGGAATGTTTAATGTTGGGGGGACAATGCCGCGCTGTATAAGCAGTCTGCAGTGTAGGAATGTTTAATGTTGGGGGGACAATGCCACGCTGTATAAGCAGTCTGCAGTGTAGGAATGTTTAATGTTGGGGGAACAATGCCACGCTGTATAAGCAGTCTGCAGTGTAGGAATGTTTAATGTTGGGGGGACAATGCCACGCTGTATAAGCAGTCTGCAGTGTAGGAATGTTTAATGTTGGGGGGACAATGCCACGCTGTATAAGCAGTCTGCAGTGTAGGAATCTTTAATTTTGGGGGGACAATGCCACGCTGTATAAGCAGTCTGCAGTGTAGGAATGTTTAATGTTGGGGGACAATGCCACGCTGTATAAGCAGTCTGCAGTGTAGGAATGTTTAATGTTGGGGGGAACAATGCCACGCTGTATAAGCAGTCTGCAGTGTAGGAATGTTTAATGTTGGGGGAACAATGCCACGCTGTATAAGCAGTCTGCAGTGTAGGAATGTTTAATGTAGGGGGAACAATGCCACGCTGTATAAGCAGTCTGCAGTGTATGAATGTTTAATGTTGGGGAACAATGTCACGCTGTATAAGCAGTCTGCAGTGTAGGAATGTTTAATGTTGGGGAACAATGTCACGCTGTATAAGCAGTCTGCAGTGTAGGAATGTTTAATGTTGGGGGACAATGCCGCGCTGTATAAGCAGTCTGCAGTGTAGGAATGTTTAATGTTGGGGGACAATGCCACGCTGTATAAGCAGCCTGCAGTGTAGGAATGTTTAATGTTGGGGGGACAATGCCACGCTGTATAAGCAGCCTGCAGTGTAGGAATGTTTAATGTTGGGGGGACAATGCCGCGCTGTATAAGCAGTCTGCAGTGTAGGAATGTTTAATGTTGGGGGGACAATGCCACGCTGTATAAGCAGTCTGCAGTGTAGGAATGTTTAATGTTGGGGGAACAATGCCGCGCTGTATAAGCAGTCTGCAGTGTAGGAATGTTTAATGTTGGGGGAACAATGCCGCGCTGTATAAGCAGTCTGCAGTGTAGGAATGTTTAATGTTGGGGGAACAATGCCGCGCTATAAGCAGTCTGCAGTGTAGGAATGTTTAATGTTGGGGGAACAATGCCACGCTGTATAAGCAGTCTGCAGTGTAGGAATGTTTAATGTTGGGGGGACAATGCCACGCTGTATAAGCAGTCTGCAATGTAGGAATGTTTAATGTTGGGGGGACAATGCCACGCTGTATAAGCAGTCTGCAGTGTAGGAATGTTTAATGTTGGGGGGACAATGCCGCGCTGTGTAAGCAGTCTGCAGTGTAGGAATGTTTAATGTTGGGGGGACAATGCCACGCTGTATAAGCAGTCTGCAGTGTAGGAATGTTTAATGTTGGGGGAACAATGCCCCGCTGTATAAGCAGCCTGCAGTGTAGGAATGTTTAATGTTGGGGGAACAATGCCACGCTGTATAAGCAGCCTGCAGTGTAGGAATGTTTAATGTTGGGGGAACAATGCCACGCTGTATAAGCAGTCTGCAGTGTAGGAATGTTTAATGTTTGGGGGACAATGTCGCGCTGTATAAGCAGTCTGCAGTGTAGGAATGTTTAATGTTGGGGGACAATGCCACGCTGTGTAAGCAGCCTGCAGTGTAGGAATGTTTAATGTTGGGGGACAATGCCGCGCTGTGTAAGCAGTCTGCAGTGTAGGAATGTTTAATGTTGGGGGAACAATGCCACGCTGTATAAGCAGTCTGCAGTGTAGGAATGTTTAATGTTGGGGGGACAATGCCGCGCTGTATAAGCAGTCTGCAGTGTAGGAATGTTTAATGTTGGGGGACAATGCCACGCTGTGTAAGCAGCCTGCAGTGTAGGAATGTTTAATGTTGGGGGACAATGCCGCGTGTGTAAGCAGTCTGCAGTGTAGGAATGTTTAATGTTGGGGGGACAATGCCGCGCTGTATAAGCAGTCTGCAGTGTAGGAATGTTTAATGTTGGGGGACAGGGCCACGCTGTGTAAGCAGCCTGCAGTGTAGGAATGTTTAATGTTGGGGGAACAATGCCGCGCTGTATAAGCAGTCTGCAGTGTAGGAATGTTTAATGTTGGGGGAACAATGCCACGCTGTATAAGCAGTCTGCAGTGTAGGAATGTTTAATGTTGGGGGGACAATGCCGCGCTGTATAAGCAGTCTGCAGTGTAGGAATGTTTAATGTTGGGGGACAATGCCGCGCTGTATAAGCAGTCTGCAGTGTAGGAATGTTTAATGTTGAAGGGACAGTGCCACGCTGTATAAGCAGTCTGCAGTGTAGGAATGTTTAATGTTGGGGGGACATTGCCGCGCTGTATAAGCAGTCTGCAGTGTAGGAATGTTTAATGTTGGGGGGACAATGCCACGCTGTATAAGCAGTCTGCAGTGTAGGAATGTTTAATGTTGGGGGGACAATGCCACGCTGTATAAGCAGTCTGCAGTGTAGGAATGTTTAATGTTGGGGGGACAATGCCACGCTGTATAAGCAGTCTGCAGTGTAGGAATGTTTAATGTTGGGGGGACAATGCACGCTGTATAAGCAGTCTGCAGTGTAGGAATGTTTAATGTTGGGGGGACAATGCCGCGCTGTATAAGCAGTCTGCAGTGTAGGATATGTTTAATGTTGGGGGGACAATGCCGCGCTGTATAAGCAGTCTGCAGTGTAGGAATGTTTAATGTTGGGGGACAATGCCGCGCTGTATAAGCAGTCTGCAGTGTAGGAATGTTTAATGTTGGGGGGACAGTGCACGCTGTATAAGCAGTCTGCAGTGTAGGAATGTTTTATGTTGGGGGGACATTGCCGCGCTGTATAAGCAGTCTGCAGTGTAGGAATGTTTAATGTTGGGGGGACAATGCCGCGCTGTATAAGCAGTCTGCAGTGTAGGAATGTTTAATGTTGGGGGACAATGCCACGCTGTGTAAGCAGCCTGCAGTGTAGGAATGTTTAATGTTGGGGGACAATGCCGCGCTGTGTAAGCAGTCTGCAGTGTAGGAATGTTTAATGTTGGGGGAACAATGCCACGCTGTATAAGCAGTCTCCAGTGTAGGAATGTTTAATGTTGGGGGGACAATGCCGCGCTGTATAAGCAGTCTGCAGTGTAGGAATGTTTAATGTTGGGGGGACAATGCCACGCTGTATAAGCAGTCTGCAGTGTAGGAATGTTTAATGTTGGGGGAACAATGCCGCGCTGTATAAGCAGTCTGCAGTGTAGGAATGTTTAATGTTGGGGGACAATGCCGCGCTGTATAAGCAGTCTGCAGTGTAGGAATGTTTAATGTTGGGGGGACAGTGCCACGCTGTATAAGCAGTCTGCAGTGTAGGAATGTTTTATGTTGGGGGGACATTGCCGCGCTGTATAAGCAGTCTGCAGTGTAGGAATGTTTAATGTTGGGGGGACAATGCCGCGCTGTATAAGCAGTCTGCAGTGTAGGAATGTTTAATGTTGGGGGACAATGCCACGCTGTGTAAGCAGCCTGCAGTGTAGGAATGTTTAATGTTGGGGGACAATGCCGCGCTGTGTAAGCAGTCTGCAGTGTAGGAATGTTTAATGTTGGGGGAACAATGCCACGCTGTATAAGCAGTCTGCAGTGTAGGAATGTTTAATGTTGGGGGGACAATGCCGCGCTGTATAAGCAGTCTGCAGTGTAGGAATGTTTAATGTTGGGGGACAATGCCACGCTGTGTAAGCAGCCTGCAGTGTAGGAATGTTTAATGTTGGGGGACAATGCCGCGCTGTGTAAGCAGTCTGCAGTGTAGGAATGTTTAATGTTGGGGGGACAATGCCGCGCTGTATAAGCAGTCTGCAGTGTAGGAATGTTTAATGTTGGGGGACAATGCCACGCTGTGTAAGCAGCCTGCAGTGTAGGAATGTTTAATGTTGGGGGAACAATGCCGCGCTGTATAAGCAGTCTGCAGTGTAGGAATGTTTAATGTTGGGGGAACAATGCCACGCTGTATAAGCAGTCTGCAGTGTAGGAATGTTTAATGTTGGGGGGACAATGCCGCGCTGTATAAGCAGTCTGCAGTGTAGGAATGTTTAATGTTGGGGGACAATGCCGCGCTGTATAAGCAGTCTGCAGTGTAGGAATGTTTAATGTTGAAGGGACAGTGCCACGCTGTATAAGCAGTCTGCAGTGTAGGAATGTTTAATGTTGGGGGGACAATGCCGCGCTGTATAAGCAGTCTGCAGTGTAGGAATGTTTAATGTTGGGGGGACAATGCCGCGCTGTATAAGCAGTCTGCAGTGTAGGAATGTTTAATGTTGGGGGACAATGCCGCGCTGTATAAGCAGTCTGCAGTGTAGGAATGTTTAATGTTGGGGGGACAGTGCCACGCTGTATAAGCAGTCTGCAGTGTAGGAATGTTTTATGTTGGGGGGACATTGCCGCGCTGTATAAGCAGTCTGCAGTGTAGGAATGTTTAATGTTGGGGGGACAATGCCGCGCTGTATAAGCAGTCTGCAGTGTAGGAATGTTTAATGTTGGGGGGACAATGCCACGCTGTATAAGCAGTCTGCAGTGTAGGAATGTTTAATGTTGGGGGGACAATGCCACGCTGTATAAGCAGTCTGCAGTGTAGGAATGTTTAATGTTGGGGGGACAATGCCACGCTGTATAAGCAGTCTGCAGTGTAGGAATGTTTAATGTTGGGGGGACAATGCCACGCTGTATAAGCAGTCTGCAGTGTAGGAATGTTTAATGTTGGGGGACAATGCCACGCTGTATAAGCAGTCTGCGGTGTAGGAATGTTTAATGTTGGGGGGAACAATGCCACGCTGTATAAGCAGTCTGCAGTGTAGGAATGTTTAATGTTGGGGGAACAATGCCACGCTGTATAAGCAGTCTGCAGTGTAGGAATGTTTAATGTTGGGGGGACAATGCCACGCTGTATAAGCAGTCTGCAGTGTAGGAATGTTTAATGTTGGGGGGACAATGCCACGCTGTATAAGCAGTCTGCAGTGTAGGAATGTTTAATGTTGGGGGACAATGCCACGCTGTATAAGCAGTCTGCGGTGTAGGAATGTTTAATGTTGGGGGGAACAATGCCACGCTGTATAAGCAGTCTGCAGTGTAGGAATGTTTAATGTTGGGGGGACAATGCCACGCTGTATAAGCAGTCTGCAGTGTAGGAATGTTTAATGTTGGGGGGAACAATGCCACGCTGTATAAGCAGTCTGCAGTGTGGGAATGTTTAATGTTGGGGGGAACAATGCCACGCTGTATAAGCAGTCTGCAGTGTAGGAATGTTTAATGTTGGGGGGACAATGCCGCGCTGTATAAGCAGTCTGCAGTGTAGGAATGTTTAATGTTGGGGGGACAATGCCGCGCTGTATAAGCAGTCTGCAGTGTAGGAATGTTTAATGTTGGGGGACAATGCCGCGCTGTATAAGCAGTCTGCAGTGTAGGAATGTTTAATGTTGGGGGGACAGTGCCACGCTGTATAAGCAGTCTGCAGTGTAGGAATGTCTAATGTTGGGGGGACAATGCCGCGCTGTATAAGCAGTCTGCAGTGTAGGAATGTTTAATGTTGGGGGACAATGCCACGCTGTGTAAGCAGCCTGCAGTGTAGGAATGTTTAATGTTGGGGGACAATGCCGCGCTGTGTAAGCAGTCTGCAGTGTAGGAATGTTTAATGTTGGGGGAACAATGCCACGCTGTATAAGCAGTCTGCAGTGTAGGAATGTTTAATGTTGGGGGGACAATGCCGCGCTGTATAAGCAGTCTGCAGTGTAGGAATGTTTAATGTTGGGGGACAATGCCACGCTGTGTAAGCAGCCTGCAGTGTAGGAATGTTTAATGTTGGGGGACAATGCCGCGCTGTGTAAGCAGTCTGCAGTGTAGGAATGTTTAATGTTGGGGGGACAATGCCGCGCTGTATAAGCAGTCTGCAGTGTAGGAATGTTTAATGTTGGGGGACAATGCCACGCTGTGTAAGCAGCCTGCAGTGTAGGAATGTTTAATGTTGGGGGACAATGCCGCGCTGTGTAAGCAGTCTGCAGTGTAGGAATGTTTAATGTTGGGGGAACAATGCCGCGCTGTACAAGCAGTCTGCAGTGTGGGAATGTTTAATGTTGGGGGGACAATGCCACGCTGTGTAAGCAGTCTGCAATGTAGGAATGTTTAATGTTGGGGGGACAATGCCACGCTGTATAAGCAGTCTGCAGTGTAGGAATGTTTAATGTTGGGGGACAATGCCACGCTGTGTAAGCAGTGTGCAGTGTAGGAATGTTTAATGTTGGGGGGACAATGCCACGCTGTATAAGCAGTCTGCAGTGTAGGAATGTTTAATGTTGGGGAACAATGCCGCGCTGTATAAGCAGTCTGCAGTGTAGGAATGTTTAATGTTCGGGGACAATGCCACGCTGTGTAAGCAGTCTGCAGTGTAGGAATGTTTAATGTTGGGGGGACAATGCCACGCTGTATAAGCAGTCTGCAGTGTAGGAATGTTTAATGTTGGGGGGACAATGCCACGCTGTATAAGCAGTCTGCAGTGTAGGAATGTTTAATGTTGGGGGACAATGCCACGCTGTATAAGCAGTCTGCAGTGTAGGAATGTTTAATGTTGGGGGACAATGCCACGCTGTGTAAGCAGTCTGCAGTGTAGGAATGTTTAATGTTGGGGAACAATGCCGCGCTTTTAAGCAGT
>CM054135.1:97952410-97962410 GCA_028751875.1 Rapana venosa | reverse complement strand
TTGTCTTCTTTGTTTGTTTTGGTTTGGTTTTTCTTTGTTGCTTGTTTGTGTTATGACGGATATTTTTTCAAGATTTTTGAATTATTTGAATTGTATGGTCTAATATTTTTCTGTTTTTTTTGTTTTGTTTTTAATTCCACATATGCATATGTTATTGTTTTTCTTGTTTGATTTGTATAGTTTACCATAGATTAGGTTTTTTATTCTATGTCTGCATATACATTATCTTTTTTTTTTCTCGCTTTTCTTTCTTTAGATAGATGGCTTGATGAAAAAAAAAAAGCAAATGCACTGCTTATTCAATGTACCATCTGAAAATAAAAGTTTGACTTTGACTTTGACTTTGACACACACTCACACACACACACAAACGCACATACACTACACACACTACACTACACACACACACACACACAAACACACACACTACCACACACACACACACACAAACACACACACACACATACTACACACACTACACACACTACACACACACACACTACACATACACACACAAACACACACACACACACACACTACACACACAAACACACTACACACACACACACACTACACACTACACACACACAAACACACACATACACACACACACAAACACACACACATACACACACAAACACAAACACACACTACACACACACACAAACACACACACACTACACACACACTATTCACACACACACACACACTATTCACACACTACACACACACACACACAAACACACACACACAAACACACACACACACTACACACACACACAAACAAACAAACACTACACACACACACAAACACACACACACACACACACTACACACACACTACACTACACAAACACACACTACACACACACACACACAAACACACACAAACAAACACACACACACTACAAACACACACACACTACACACACTACACACCCACACACAGGTAGTGGACCTGCTCAACGACCTCTACACGCTCTTCGACTCCACCATCGAGTTCTACGACGTGTACAAGGTGGAGACGATCGGAGATGCTTACATGGTGGTCAGCGGCCTGCCCAAGACCAACGGCATCCAGCATGCCGCGGAGATCGCCTCCCTGTCGCTGCAGCTGCTGGACTCCATCCGCCGCTTCCAGATCCGCCACCGCCCCGAGGACACCCTCAAGCTGCGGATCGGCCTGCACTCCGGGGGCTGCGTGGCCGGGGTGGTGGGGCTGAAGATGCCGCGCTACTGTCTGTTCGGCGACACCGTCAACACCGCCTCCAGGATGGAGTCCACTGGAGAGCGTGAGTTTGGGGTGTGGTGGTGGTGGTGGGGGGGGGGTGGTGGTGGTGGTGGTGTGGGGGGTGGGGGGGGGGTGGGGGGGTTGTGGGGGGTTGGGGGTTGTGGGGTGTGGGGGGGGGGGGGGGGTGGGGGTGGGAGGTGTGAGGGGTAGGGGGTGTGAGTGGGGGGTGAGTAGGGGGAGGTGTGAGTTGGGGGGGATGTGCGTGTGTGTGAGTGAGTGTGTGTGTGTGGTGTGTGTGTGTGTGTGTGCATGTGTGTGTGTGTGTGTGTGTGTGTGTGTGTGTGTGTGTGTGTGTGTGTGTGTGTGTGTGTGTGTGTGTGTGTGTGGATGTTGGGTTGGGTTGTGGTGTGTTGAGTTGGTTTGGGTTGGGTTGTGGTATCTTGAGTTGTGATGTGTTGGGTTTGAGGTGAGTTGGGTTGGGTGGTGTGTGTGTGTTGGGGGGGGAAGGGGGGGTTGTGTGTGGGTGGGAGGGTGTGGGGAGGTATAGGGGGTGAGTGGAGGGGTGATTTGGGGGTGGGTGGGTGCGTGTGTGTGTGTGTGTGGATGTTGCGTTGAGTTGTGGTGTGTTGAGTTGTGGTGTGTTGAGTTGTGGTGTGTTGGGTTTGGGATGAGTTGGGTTGGGTGGTGTGGTGTTGTGTTGGGTTGAGTTGGGTTGGGACGGGTTATTTTGGGTTGGGTTGGCTTGGCTTGTGTTGTGTTGGTTTGGGTTAGGTGGTGAGGTATTATGTCGGTTTGGATTGTGTTGGGTTTTATTTGTTTCATTGATTGGTGTGGTGTGGTGTAGGGTAGGGTAGTGTACTGTTGTATTGTGTGGTGTTGTATAAAGTGTTGCATGGTGTGGTGTGGGTGGAGTGGAGTGGAGTTGAGAGTCAATTCAGGATGACAGAAAAAACATTAGCAATAACATAGTTCCTTCATCACACTCATCAATTAAGTCACAAAGAGACAGAGTGTGTGTGAGAGAGAGAGAGAGAGACGAGAGAGAGAGAGAGAGAGAGAGAGAGAGACAGACAGACAGACAGACAGACAGACAGACAGACAGACACACAGACACACAGACACACGGACCGACAGACACACAGACAAACAGGCACACAGAAACACAGACAAACACAAACAGACAAACATAAAGACAGAAGGACAGACGGACAGAGATCCAACCAATGTGTCGCACGCTGCTGTTGCATGTCAGCCCTGAAGATCCACTGCTCGGTCAACTGCAAATGGCTGCTGGACCAACTGGGAGGCTACACGCTGGAGGAGAGAGGGCTGACCAAGCTGAAGGTGAGAACAGGAGGAGGGACAGTGTGAGTGAGTGTATGTGTGTGTGTCAAAGTCAAAGTCAAAGTCAAACTTTTATTTTCAGATGGTACATTGAATAAGCAATGCATTTGCTTTTTTTTCATCAAGCCATCTATCTAAAGAAAAAAAGCGAGAAAAAACGATAATGTGTATGCAGACATAGAATATAAAAAAACAAACCTATAAGGCCTAATCTATGGTAAACAATAAAAATCAAACAAGGAAAACAATAACATATGCATATGTGGAATTAAAAACAAAACAAAAAACCCAGAAAAATATTAAACCATACAATTCAAATAATTCAAAAATCTTGAAAAAATATCCGGCATAACACAAACAAACAAGCAACAAAGAAAAACCAAACCAAAACAAACAAAGAAGACAAAACAAAATAAAAATGTTAAAAACCACACCAACTGCTTCCCTTCCCCCCCCCCTCACACACACATACACACACAAACCTTCAACCATACAAACAACTGAATAAAACAACCAAAAAAAGATGAATCAACAAGAACAACCACAACAAGGAAATAAACAATCAAACAAACACAAACATACGTACACAACAACAACAGCGACAATAACTAACATAGGACAAGAATAACAGCCAAGACAAATGAAGAACAATATAGAACTAACAAAAGACGAGAAAAAGAGTCCAAAATACCCCCTCCCCCTCCCCAAGAAAACCACCCTAAACCCCAAACAAACAAAAAGCAAAATAAACCAGAACCCCACCCCTACCACCACCAACAATAACAACAACAACCAAATGGATATAAACAGAGGAAACTGATGTATAGTTTCCTTATAAATCATTTAAACACTTACATACACATACACATCCCCACCCATATCCCCTTCACCACATAATATACTCATATATAAGGAAAACAAGAATAACGAACAGCTATTGGATTCAGAGCAAAGAAATATAACAAAGACATCCATTCCCTCCCTCTCCCCTGGTCTTATACACGCATGTACATGTGCTTTTTGATTTGAGGCAGAACAACGTTAATCCTTCCATCAAAGAATAAATTCAGGCAATGTAAACCCACCCAGCAGTACTAACGTCAGCAATAACAATTTAGCTCATCTAATACAATGAAAAGGAAAATTAACAGCGACAAAACAAAATAAATCAGCATTTTTTTGTGTAACACAAAAGAACGTAAAAAGGCCAAAACAGTGTGTCGTTTTGTGTGTGTGTGTGTGTGTGTGTGTGTGTGTGTGTGTGTGTGTGTGTGTGTGTGTGTGTGTGTGTGTTTGTGTGTGTGTGTGTGTGTGTGTGTGTGTGTGTGTGTGTGTGTGTGTGTGTGTGTGTGTGTGTGTGTGTGTCTGTGTGTGAGTGTGTTTTGTGTGTGTGTTTTTTGGGGGGTGTATGTGTGTTTTGTGTTCGTGTGTGTGCGTGCGTGCGCGCGTGTGTGTGTGTGTGTGTGTGGGTGTGTGCGTGCGCGCGTTTGTGTGTAAGTGTGTGAGAGTGTGAGTGTGTGTGTTTGTTGATTTGTTTTATTTTATGTTATTTTAGTTAGTTAGTTAGTTTATTGTATTCTTTTATATCGAGGATAATGGAATAAGCACTTATGGGCTTTTATCATCCAGTCCCCGTGTGTATGCGATTTTGTAAACTCTGTCATCTGTTCCTACCGGCACACAACGGCCTACTCTTACGAAAAGCGGAACAGGATTTAACATGTGGGCAAGATGTTCTGCGTGCATTCGCACACGGGGCCTCGGTTTATAGTCTCATCCGAAGGACTTTTGGAGAGAGTGGAGTCGGCACTGATGTTAACTCCAGGGTGAAAAAAACACCTTCAACGGGAATCGAACCCGGGTCGTCAGATGTGTGTGTGTGTGTGTGTGTGTGTGTGTGTGTGTGTGTGTGTGTGTGTGTGTGTGTGTGTGCGCGCGTGCGTGTGTGTATGTGTGTGTATGTGTGAGTGTGCGTGTGTGTATGGTGGGGGGGGGGGGGGGTGCGCGCGCGCGTGAGGGATGAGATACGTGAGGCTTTGCCAGTCTGTGATACTGTGTTATGAAGCTGGAAAATCATCTTCTGAGCGACTTCTCTTCCCCAGAAGTGTTGAAGCCTAGATAGGTAAGTAGGTAAATATACTGACAGATCGATCATTAGGTAGACAGACAGACAGACAGATGGATGGTAGGCCTGGCGGGCGGGCGGACAGACAGACAGATAGACAGACTGATACATACATACATACATACATACATACATTAATACATACATACATACATACATACATATATACATACATACATACATCATCATCATCATCATCATCATCATCATCAATGCCTTTGTGCCTTATTGGCACGTAGGGCAGCAACAATACATACATACATACATACATATATACATACATATATACGTGGACGGATAGATAGATAGCTAGCTAGATAGATAGCTAGATAGATAGATAGATAGATGAACAGATAGATAGATAGATAGATAGATGGGTGGACGGATAGATAGATAGATAGATAGATAGATAGATAGATAGATAGATAGATAGATAGACAGACAGACAGATTGATAGGTGGACGGATAGATAGATAGATAGATAGATAGATAGATAGATAGATAGATAGATAGATAGATAGATAGATAGATAGATAGATAGATAGATAGATAGATAGATAGACAGACAGATTGATCGACAGCAGATCGATCGACAGACAGACAGACAGACAGACCTGAACATTGCCACGTCCCCAACAACCTCCCCGACACGCTATACAGACAGACAGACAGCCTGCAGAGAAGACTGACGATGCATGACTCTTGTCTGCTGCTGCTGCTCTTGCCGCTCCTCAGGGCAAGGGCGAGGTCATGACCTACTGGCTGACGGGCGAGGACCGGGACCGGCGGCCCCAGCGCCTGAAGCCTGTGGGCAGTGACCACAGCCACATCTCCGCCCTGGGCGCCGCCACCACGGCAGGGGGGTCAGGAGGAGGAGGGGGAGGGGGAGGAGGAGGAGGGGGAGGAGGGGGGTCGTTCCGCGGATCCCACATGTCGCAGTGCCGCTCCCGCTCCTTCGAGAGGTCGCCCATGGACCGCTCCCCCTCCCAGCTCAGCGCAGAGCGAGGCCCCGCCGTCCAGTTCTACCAAGGTCAAGTGCACTTCCAAGGTCAAGGTCTGGCCAATGGGGACGTCGGGGGCGTGACCTCTGGCGGGGTCACCGCCCCCTCGGGTGGGGTTGGGGGCGGGGTTGGGGTCGGCAGGGCGCCCTACCTGCAGCCCTACGGGTACCTGGCCGGCCCCAGCAGCCAGGAGCTGCTGAGGAGGACGTCCTCCCGCCGCCGCAAGTTCAAGTTCACCATCGGCCCTGACGAGGAGGAGCTGCTGGGCAAGGGCGGGGAGGAGGGCGGGAGGGAGGGGGGCAAGGGGGGAGAAGGGGTCAGAGACACGGTGGAAACCACGCCCCTGATCCGCCGCAAGTTTGACCACGTGGGAGAGGAGGGGTTCGCCGATAGCACACTGTGTAACAGCCGGGTCTGACCTTGGGCGTGCGGAGGTCAGGTCGCCATCAGGCTCAGACCATTGCAGGACGAAAGAGAGACTCGTTGATTGCATATGATGACTTTGACAGCACACAAGATGACATGTGAGATACTCCCCGTACAGGCGCGGTGAATGCGCCGTTCTTTGTCCATTTTGTATCCAACTACCACGAAACTGGGATCCACACATCCTTTGACCTTCGTACCTGATGAGTTTAAAAGCCCTTACTCTGTAAATTTGTGGCCGCCTGTATGTGACAAATGGGACATGGGGTCTGTGGATTAGATCTTCCTCTTTGACTGAAATTCCGGTCTAGCTACATATCTTTGTTATCGGGAGATTGTCTTTCAACTGACTGGACTGGCTGACCCGAGATGCTGCCGCAAGAAGACGCCGCAAGGAGGGGTCGACCTCAGCCTTCACTGCGCTAAACAACATCACAGGAAGGTGGCAGGGCTGAAAGCGGCATGTTGGCACTTTGTGGAGAGCTGTCCTGTGCTGGCAGCCTTTTCTCAGTGTGGCCATACCCAGTGCTCCGTCAGTTCATGGGACGGGGTAGCTCAGTGGTCAGAGCACTCGCTTTCACCAAGGGAAGGATAAACAGCATTGAGCGTGGTCACCAAGGGGATGTGTGACCGTTTGCGCGTCTTGGTTTTAGTACAGTTCCCCCAGTTCACCCACCTGTAAATGTGTACCTGCCCTCTTTAGGGTCAGGGAAAGTAAAGCAGCGAGGGAGAGGCGATGAGCGCCACCAATATACTGGCCCCTGGAGAAGCTGGGGTCTATGACATCTCCTCCCCAACGACCACATAGGTTATGGGACACTTTTACCACCACTCTTATACCTAATTCACAAGTTGAGCTATCCAGCTGATTGTGTTTTTTTTCCCCTGTTACTACACTTGCGTCGATTGACATTCTTTGGCAAAGCAAGAGTATCTTTGAAGTTTAGGCAAGAAAACAGGATGTGACCGTTTTTATAGTAGGCAATGTTCAGTGGGACTTCTAAAGACGACTTTGGGTAGTGTTGATAGCTCGTGTGATCACAACGCCCCCTCCCCCTCCCCAAAGTCTCTATTGCTCGGTGAATGAACACCACGCCACAGGCTTCAAGAAATGTTTTCAGGAAAACAGAGTGGACAAATGGATGTAGACACATCCTCAGTTGCTTCACCTACGCGTGTGGATACAGTCTGGTGTGACTGCTGTCTCTACTGCCACCTCTGATCCATCCCAAATGTCCGGTACAGACAAGACAAGCCGTTTACTCTGATTTCCTGAAGTGATGTATAAGTATAACTCCACCACAGTGAGCAGAAAATAATGTGAACTTGAACATGAATCTCCAAGACTTTCTGACCCCCAAATCCCCAACAATCTTGCGTCTTTTGTATGAGTAAAGGGTATTGCTTTTAGATAAAACAGTGGCTGTACCCCTCTGCCGACCAAGACTATACACTGTACATCTTTAGCCAGGCCTTCAAGATACAGGCAGAAAAACTACCAGGTATACGGAACACTGTTACTATACTTTCCGTGTTTAGAAAAGTAAAGTGAAGAGTTAAAGTTAAAACAATGAAAAATCCTTTATTGTGTGTCCTAAAGCTAGATATGGTACGGGCACATTGCCCCAAGTGAATGGCACTTGATGCCCCTGTCAGCTGATGAGTAAGTGAAGGAGGGGCTGGGCTGGGGATGCTGTAACGCCGCACAGTGAAGGAGGCAGGCAGGCTACACTTCCTCACTGCAATGGCTAACAGTCACCCTATGAGCAGACAGCCAGGGAAGTCTACAAGTCTCTTCGCACTGTGTTGGAGAATATGGCCTTGAGTTCTGTGATCCGTTACCTGATTGTTGTGGTGGTGTGATGGTTAAGTGTGTGTTGGTTTCTTTGGACCTGATGCCTTCAACCAGCAATGAATAAAGAAGTGCACCAGTTGTTGTTTTTTTATCACAGTCCAAGCGCTTACTGAAGGTACATTCTTACAATGCCTGGTGAAAAAAGATGCTGATGAAATCTCAGACTCTGTGCATCATATATGGGCAAGAAAACCCCCGAACAAACAAAAAGAGCCTCCCACATGTATGGGTCTGTGATCAAATACCTAACCATTCCAAGCAAAATGACAAGCCAGCCATTGCGGGGACGTTAACTGATAGTTTCCTGAGTTGTGAGAAGCCAGAGTTCCCGGACACCGAGAACACAGTACAGCCCATTGTAGGGGCTGGAGAAGATTTCCCTCTACCCCGTGATGCGGTCATTGGATGTAGGCGTTACTCCCCTGACAGCAAAGACACTCATGCTGATGCTAGTTACAGATAATTATATTTTTCACTGTCGTGTCGCCACACTCTTCAACTTGCTCAACTTTCTGTTCCATCCTTCTTTTGTGCACGCAATGATGAAGGTACTGTAGCTTGTTTTCACGGGAATTCTGTTGTCAAGAGGAGACAGGACTTCTTTCAGTCTGTGTACAGAGCTGTCGACAGAGGATGCAACACTGGGTGCAGAATGTCAGTGACACTGTACCAGGCTGGAAAGGAGCTCTTCTTTGTAGCACCCTTGATTGTCGTTATACAAATCTGTGTATATACATGGATTTTTTTGATTACTGGAAGATATATAATATTATCGGCACCAAAATCTCTCTCTCTCTCTCTCTCTCTCTCTCTCTCTCTCTCTCTGTCTGTCTCTCTTTCTCTCTCTCTCTCACTCTCTCTCTCTCTCTGTCTGTCTCTCTTTCTCTCTCTTCTCTCACTCTCTCTCTCTCTCTCTCTCTCTCTCTCTCTCTCTCTCTCTCTCTCTCTCTCTCTCTCTCTCTCTCTCTCTCTCTCTCTCTGAGGCTGTGTGTATATCAATTATCCGTGATTGTTCGGCCAATGTTCACAATGCAAGCCTGGCCAACAGCACATAGCATCCTCACCTTCACCATGGTTGCTGCCTGTGTTCAGTTCCCTGTCACCCGTATGATTTCTTATGATATCATTGTCACCCGTATGATTTCTTATGATATCATTGTCACCCGTATGATTTCATATGATATCATTGTCACCCGTATGATTTCTTATGATATCATTGTCACCCGTATGATTTCTTATGATATCATTGTCACCCGTATGATTTCATATGATATCGCTGTGCTTTGTATCTTTCAAGTCAAGTCATTTTTTATTTCCAGATGGTACATTGAATACGCAATACATTTGCTTTTTTCATCTTAAAATAATCTTTTTTTCTATCTTTAAATAGAACAGTTATTAAAGTTTGAACAATGAAAGGCCAGGGATCGATCGTCATTGCAACAGCAACCCACGTCTGGAAAGTCAGGGAGCGTGTTGAAGTGTCAATCCCCTGACCTTGATCATTTAGTTCCTACTTCAAATCTAGCAAAATGGAACGAGCAGATACCATCTTGGAAATGTTTCCTTCAAACAGTAGTCATTGCCGCCTGATCAGAGACATGGCACTGAGTCATAGAAAGGTGTTGCACGGAAACCTGACATGATGTCGGTCAGAGAATTCAAGGGGAAAAAAGAAAAGAAGGCAATGGAATACCTGACAGTAGTAGTCTCCCTGTTCTACTACTGGTAGCCTACTACTATGGGTGAGCATTTGTATAAGGCTGCATCTTCATCAAGCTGTAGGCACTAGAAACACGCACACACACACACACACACACACTCACGCACACACGCACGCGCGCACACACACACGCGCGCAGCACAAATTATGAAAGGGTGGTTTCTTTCCTTTTCTTACAATAAGCTGGAACTAGATAGATAGTTGTAACGTTACAACTCTCAAGGTTTCATGCCACTTTCAAAGGTCATGCATGGTCTTCACCGCCTTGGTTGTCTGAAGAGGACCAGCCGGCAGG
>CM054135.1:97942410-97947410 GCA_028751875.1 Rapana venosa | reverse complement strand
TGTCACACTTTAATCGGCTATTCACTAGAAAGGCGTGGCGACCTTCATGTGGCAGTGTTATTTGACAGATCGGCTATGCAAACGGAACGTTCACACAGGCTCTGCTAGTAAGGTGTCATATTGTTCTTTTTGCACCTGAGGTTTTTTGTTTGTATTGCATCCGTATTCTGAATCGTTTGCTTTATTTTTTGTCCTTTTTTTTAAAATCTGAGAATGGTGGTAGTTTAAAAGAAATGGTTGGAGTCCTCACACAAACAGTGGGTTGGGATAAGGTTTTCCATTTATTTGCATGTTTGTTTTCATTTGTTGTTTTCCCATAAACGTTGTCCTTTTTTGAGGTTTGATTACCATTTACATAATTGTCTCGGTTTGCTAAGAATAATTGCTTATAAACATTGTCAGTAACACACACACATCACAGTTAGATTTTTGCATTGATGCTGGTTACTTCCCTTACATCTTGTCGGGGGGGGGGGGGGGGGGGGGGGGGATTTCATGAGTGTGTGCACGTGAATACGCATGTATTCGTAGCCACAGACGTCTTTGTGTTATGTGTGCACACGAGTGGTTTTGTCATATATGTGGCCTTTTGTGTTCTTGTTTTAAAACCTTACTTCTTAGTGTCAACAATATTGCAGAGTGAATTCAAATGTAACGTCATAATTATACCCAAACAGTAATAGTATACTTGGCTGTGTTGTGTTGTGCAAACCTTTGTAGTCCGTAGCATACAGTGTGCTCATGTGGTCAAGTCAGTGTCGTTTAGTTGTGAGTACTAGGTGACTTTTGTGTATCGACTGTCACTGTATTCAGCTTGTTTGTAAACATTAGCTCGTGTCACTTTTTTGGATGACTGAATATTATGTTAATAGTGACATTGTATCAGGATTGTATCTTCATAGTGAGTAGTATTGTTATCACCATCACTGTTATCATCGGTATTATTTTAGTAGTAGTAGTAGTGGTAGTAGTAGTAGTAGTAGTAGTAGTAGTAGTAGTAGTAGTAGTAGTAGTAGTAGTAGTGTTATCATTATTATCTTTTTTTAAAGAGTAGTTATTGCTATTGCTGATGTTATTGCTACAATTTTTATATTCATACTTCTATTATTATGCTTGTTATTTTGGAATAATAATCCTTTTACAATTATCCTTCTTACCCTTCTCATTACCATTCTTTGTATTGCGATCATCATTTCTTCACTGTCGACATCACTAATATCATCATCATTATCATCATCATCATCTCCTCCTCTTCGTCATCATTATGGTCAGTATGGTTGTTGTAGCTGGTGTTCTTCAAATAGATAATAACAAATGTCCAGACCACACAAAAATCCCGGCTTAAAAAGTTCGCTAATACTCACCTTAGCTTTGGAAAAACATGTCAACTAATCTCAGAGCACTGGCTTTCCCCACAGCCAAGGTTAAGCAGCGTCGAGTGTGGTTACCACTTAGATGGGTGACCGTTTGCGCGCCTTGGCTTCATTACAGTCCCCCAGTTCACCCACCTGTAAATGGGTCCCTGCCTCTTTAGGGTCAGGGAAGGTAAAGCAGCGAGGGAGAGGAGATGGGCGCCGTCCTCAGTATACTGGCCCCTAGAGAAGTGAGGTTTCTGACGCCTCACTCCCCTACGACCTTATAGGTTATGGGACTCCTTTACCTTTTAGTCTCCATCAGTCTTCTGATTCACTTTCCCATGGTACTCAGAAAGAGTCGGGGGCTTTACCCTGGGAAAGAGCAAGTACCGGTAAAAATAGAGTGACCATAGCATTCTGCTTTTTTCAGATCATAAATATTGAGACTATGTTTGTACATTTCAAAAGTACGCAGAACATCTTGCGCACACATTAACATCCGTTGCGACCTCGGAAGAGTCGGCCACTGTGTGCCGATGGGAACGGATGACAATTTTTTTTTTTTAAATCTGCATGCATACAAACCTGAACATAAAAGAAATTATAAATGCGTTTTATTTATTCACTTCTTGCTTTAAAATTTTTTTTTTTACTATCCTTACATATATATATATATTTATATATTCATATATACAGTTTCTCGGTCATGCTTTGCTATCTTGCAGCTTGTATACATCAATATCAATTTGTAGGTTTATTTGGGGTGTTATTTCTTTCTTTTTGACAAAGCATCATATCTGAGGAAAACCACACATGTTTGATATTGTCATATATCCTTACTATTTTCATCATTGTATCATTATTATTGATTTATATTTCACTACACAGATTGTTTTGGGTGCTCTGTACTGTCATTATTTGTCATTATCTACACTGGAAAATTATGTGTATATGTATGTAAATTTAAACAAAATATCTATACTACTAATCACGTTCTGCACTTAATGTTGCATGTCATTTGCATTTGCAACTAACCAGATAATTATTCCAAACAAAAAAAAGAAGAAAATAAAGGATTTTCGCACACTACCTTTGTCTATGTTTACGTCATCTCATTTTGGAAATGTCTCGTCGCACTGTCTTAGCAGTGTAGTGTAGTATAGACTTTTCTCTCTCCCTACTCTCTCTCTCTCTCATGTGTGTGTGTGTGTGTGTGTGTGTGTGTGTGTGTGTGTGTGTGTGTGTGTGTGTGTGTGTGTGTGTGTGTGTGTGTGTGTGATTGTGCGTATGCAACCATTTTTGCCCACCATGAAGGTATCCGCATTCTGACTTCGGAGATGGATTTTTATGTATACATTATCCTGCGATTGAGACTGCAGTACATCTTGTGCACACGATTAAAACTGTCTGCTTTTGTGGTTGCTGTTGTTTTAAAAGAGCAGACCAGTTCTGGCAGAGAGCAAGTATACCCAGCATGCATCATGTGTGTGAGTGTGTGTGTGTGCGCGCGCAAATGCGTATGTGCGTACAAGCATGCATGTGTGCGAGTGTGCGTGCGTGCGTGTGTGCGCGCGTTTGTATTTGTGCATGTGTGTATACGTACGTGTGTGTGTGTGTGTGTGTGTGTGTTTGTGTGTGTGTGCGTGCATGCGTGCGTGTACGCGCGCGCGCGGGTGCGTGTGTGTATATCTGTATGTGTGTGTGTGGTGCGTGCATGTCTATGTGTGTCGTGCGTGTGTAAGTGTGTTTTGTGTGTTGCTCAGGTACACATGCATACATGTGCAGCTGTTATTGAATGCGTATATGTGCACATCTGCGCATGAGAACACGTGCTCATGCTTGCTTGGGCCCCTTATGCACCGGTGTATGCGCGCGGTGTGTTTGTGTGTGTGTGTGTGTGTGCGTGAGTGCGTGCTGGCCGTTGCGTGTGTGTGTGTGTGTGTGTGTGTGCGTGGTGCGCATTCCCTCACATCTAATATAAAAGACATCTCAAATAAAATAAGCAATGAAAAGAAAAACAAAAACCAACAAACTCGCGTGACAAAATCAGCTCATTCTAAAATATATCACATGTTTTATTTCATAGTCATATATTATAATTATGTACACGTAACAATATTTACAGTATGTACAAGTTTATCACAATAAAACGCCGAGTGCACACTGTGCCTCAGTACTGTCTGTCATCAGAACAAATCACAGACTTCTTTGGAAGTCCCGCACTGAAACACTCGGTAAAAGTCGTGAAGATTCTGCAATGGCCCGTTTACTCTGAAACAGAAAAAATAAAAGGTAAAGGTATCCCACAACCTGTGTGGTCGTAGGGGAGCGAGGCATCAGAGACCTCACTTCTCTAGAGACCAGCATATTGAGGGCGGCGCCCATCTCCTCTCCATCACTGCTTTACCTTCACTGACCCTAAAGAGGCAGGTACCCAATTACAGCTGGGTGAACTGGGGGAACTGTACTGAAGCCAAGGCGTGCAAACGGTCACCCATCCAAAGTGGTAACCACGCTCGACGCTGCTTAACCTTAGCTGGGGGAAAGCGAGTGCTCTGACCACTGAGCTATCCCGTCCCGTAGAGGAAATAACACCTGAAACAATCCCTCACAGACTTGAGCTGACGGCCCGGGTTCCAGCCTCCACCGAGACTTCCGTTTAAGGGGAATGTAGCTTTGTGATTAACACCAGTACCAGCTCCACTCCCCAAAACGTCCTTCCGATGAGACATTAATTTGAGATTCTGTGTGCGAACGCACGTAGAACGTCTTGCGCACATGTCAAAATACGTTCCCTTTTTCATTTTTGTGTGCTGGTGGAAACTGATGACAACATTGGGAACAGATGACAACATTGGGAAAAGATGACAACATTGGGAACAGATGACAACATTGGGAAACAAATGACAAAATTGGGAACAGATGATAACATTTACAGAACTACACGCACACAGGGATTGAATACCATAAAATAACAAACCGCAAGAGTGCTTATTCATTAACTTGGAAAGAAACTCACTAGAAACAAACAAAACCCTTTAAAAAGGCCACTAATGTAATAATCAATCACTGAGGTTTTCAGTTCTCTGTCGTACTTGCACTGACCCTGATTTTGTTCCTTTAAAAGCCCTTGGGGTGAGAGATTGATGAAGGGTCTTCCATGCTGGATTACTTCCCTTACACCAGTAGATGATTATTTTGTCATTTTGCTAAACGGTAAAAACGTGCTTGATGCTGTTTCTCGCTTTGTTTATTTTGGGGGATTTTGGGAATCTTCAGAGCTTATTGTAACAGATCTTCCCTATATCTAGTCATGCATGCACAGAACTAGTGACAGGTATCAATGGCTTTAAGGAACCAGTCCTCTAGGTCATACTCTATGCTCACTACTTAAACTCAACCTCTCTCTCTCTCTCTCTCCCCCTCCTTTCTTTGTTGCACACACGCACTCATGCCCACACACACACACACATACGCGCACGCGCGCGCCCACATGCACGCCCGCACACACATACATGCGAACGTATACATAAGAGAGTGAGGCAGAGAGACAGAGACAGAGAGAGAGACAGACAGACAGACAGACAGACAGAGAGAGAGACAGACAGACAGACAGACAGACTCTAAAGAGAGACAAAGCAAATG
>CM054135.1:97927410-97932410 GCA_028751875.1 Rapana venosa | reverse complement strand
GACCATCATCACCATTATCACCATCACAACCATCATGACCATCAACACCATCATCACCATCACCGCCATTATGACCATCATCACCATCATTACCATCATGATCATCACCACCATCATCACCATCACCACCACCATCATCACAATCATCACCATCATGACCATCATCACCATCATGACCATCATCACCATTATCACCATCATGACCATCATCACCATTATCACCATCACAACCATCATGACCATCATCACCATTAACACGATCAACACCATCACCACCATCATCACCACCATCACCACCATCATGACCATCAACACCATCATGATCATCACCATCACCACCATCATCATGACCATCAACACCATCATCACCATCAACACCATCATCACCATCATCACAATCACCACCATCATGACCATCATCACCATCACCACCATCATGACCATCATCACCATCATCACGATCATCACCATCATGATCATCAACACGATCATCACCATCATGATCATCAACACGATCATGACCATCATCACCATCATGATCATCAACACGATCATGACCATCATCACCATCATGATCATCAACACGATCATGACCATCATCACCATCATCACGATCATCACCATCAAAATGATCATTATCATCACCGTCATGATCATCACCACGATCATGACCATTAACACGATCATGATCACCACAGTGATCGTAATCAAGGCACTGCAAAGCGAAATGTAGCCAGTGATTAATATTGATAATTTTGTTTGCAATCGTCGGCTAGGGCTCCGAGGTTCACCAATGGTGAGGTTCTTACGTGTGTGACTGTCCCTCCCCCTTCCCGCCATTATTTAGGCAACCGCATACCGACTTCGGGATGGTGTCTAAATACGACACCTGTGCGCTTGCGCTTTTGTTGTTGTTGTTTGTTGTTGTTTATCTGTTCCTACCGGCACACACTGGCCTACTCTTCCAAAACGTAGAACGAGTTTTTAACATGTGCGCAAGATGTTCTGCACACGGGGCCTCGGTTTATTGTTTCATCCGAAGGAATTTTAACATTCAGTTCGATTTTTTGGTCAAACTAGGAAGAAAGGGCGAGGCTGGGAATCGAACCCAGAACCTTACGGATTACTTGTTGGCAGGCAAAAGTCTTAGTCATACTGCCGCCCTCCTTATCAAATATAATACAACACAATACAATATGATACGTCGCAATACAATACAATACAATATAATACAATGCCATACACTACAATACAATTCAAAGTGGTACAATACTATAGAATAAATACAATACAAACCAATACAAGACAATAAACGACCATACAATAGAGTAGAATACAGCACACTAAAATACTTCACAATGTGATACAGTACCAATCCACATTGTTTTTCATGAGAAATAGCAGACACACTAAGAAAACATGAAATGCGTTCTTTCTCCACACACACACATATACACACACACTCTCAACCACACACACCACACACACACACACACACACACACACACACACACACACACACACACACACGCACAAGCACACAGACACACTCATACACGCACACGCACACACACACTCACACACACACGCACACGCACACGCACACACATACACACACATACACACACACATACACACACACACACGCACACGCACACGCACACGCACACACACACACACACGCACGCACACACACACGCACATACACACACACAGTGATCTCTTACCTTCTATCCCCAACTTTTCAGCTATCTGGGAAGCCAGGTAGGTTCCCAGGGATCCGAACCTTAGGGCTTGAGGAACCTTGCTGTGGTAGAGCTGGGGGCCCGGCCTGCTGACCCGGGCATCTGTCACACACACACACACACACACACACACACACACACACACACACACACACACACACACACACACACACACACACAGAGACACACACATACACACACACAGAGTCAGTGAATTCTGGACCAAAGTGATGTTAAAATGAGGTCATCTTGCTGGTAAATACTCTTTGATGTTACGCAGACTTCACACTATGAAATCAGACTTTTCGAACCCTGGCTGCCATGAAAGCTAAGAACAAAGTGAAATGATGTTACAGCTTTTTAACTATGAAATGTGCTTTTTTCTACAATAACCATTTTTATCATCTGTTACGTTCACTTTTTTTTCTTTTAAAATGCATTGTTAGATACGTATTTGGGTTTTCATTTTGTTGCCTTTTAAACATTCGAAGCAGGTGTGACGCATCAATATTTAGTACTTTAAATGATTTAAAAAGGCTGACAAAAAATTCGGTTTGTTTACGGGTTCATTCCAAAACCATGGTAATGGGAATATAGCCATTTTACTGCACAAGCGAAAGAGAGAAAAAGCAGTCAATACTTGTTTGTTTTGTGCATGCAAATGTGTATTATAGATTACGCGCGAAAAACAACGCGCTTTGTGATAAAGAGGTAATGTGATGGAATACATTAGACACTTAAGCATCCGAAATTGCAGAAACTCCGAAATGTTAACAAATTAGGATGCTGGCCATCGTGCTTGGTGTTCTAGAGCGTACAGAATGTGGGTATGATCAAAGAGCTGGCTGAGAAGGAAGGTATTATGAGGCAGGAATATTCAGGTCTTCACACTGTTAAAGGAGGGGGGAGGGGGGGATAGCACTTTCACCTATCCCGAAGTTCTGTGAACCATTTGCAACCAGCTTCCTCCACTTCCGACGGTTCTGAGGAAATAAGCACCTCTGTAAGTAGATATGGTTTGTATGTGTGTTTAGTTTTCTTATCTATTCATTCTTTTATTGTTATTTATTCCTCTATTTCGAGATTATCTTTTTTTTTTTTTTTTTTTTTTTTGAAGATGATGGGATAATCACTCATGTGATTTTCACATCCTGTTCCTGTGTGTATGTCTATCTATCTATCTGTCCCGTAGTCTGACGACCGTGGGGGCACCCTCAAAGACTCAACAACCAGTTCCCTCCATTTCTCTCTCTGTTCTGCCTTTCTCAGGGTTTTGTTGAGTTCTAGGCCTGTCCATTCGCTGATGTTATCCTCCCAGCTCTTCCTTGGTCTGCCTCTTCTTTTGTAAAATTTGTGATATGTTCCCACCCGCGCACAATCGCTTACTATTCCATAAAGCGGAACAACTTTCTGTGTCTGTGTCTGTGTCTGTCTGTCTGAGAGAGAGAGAGAGAGAGAGAGAGAGAGAGAGAGAGAGACAGACAGACAGACAGACAGACAGACAGACAGAGCTGTGGCCTTAACATCTCTAGCATACCTAACATGACAAGCCAGATTGATAACGGCATTAATGCTTTAAAATAAGAAAGATTAAAAGTTTCTGTGAAATTTCCTGTCTGAAAACCCTGAATATCTTAGTAGGAGCATTTGTGTGATTTTTTTCCTTTAAAAAAACAAATGTGTTTTGGGCTATAGTGGTGGTGGACAAACTGTCCAGATCAAATTGCAGACGCCATGATCTCATTGCATTAGAGAACGATGGCATTGGACATGTTTATTGCAAAACTGTTTTACTATTTATCGCAAACACTGTTTTATTCGCAGGATAGGATGACAGAAGGAATATATATGGCTTAACCATGCTGGGAAGGATTTGTTGTGATAGATCACAATGATGTGAGGTGATTTTGTGTTCATGTTTCAGAATGGAAAAGAAAAACAAGGATATGCTGTTGCTTGTTTGATTATACAACACCACATCTGTCTCCTGTTTCAGAGTTTTGTTGTGTAAACGCCTTCTGCTAAGACTTTTATGAGAAAATGTGCGAGAGCGTTGTTGTTGTTGTTGTTTTTGTTGTTGCTTTTGTTGCTTTCTTTCCCTTTCAAATCGGTATCTGTCGACAACATGCCTGTGTAGTCGATTCTACGATAACGGTTATCTCCCCTAGCCATTTTCTCTTTCCCTTTTCTGCACCCCTCCTCTACACCCCCCTTCCTCCCGCCCCCTATCCCGCCTCCCACCCCCCTTTTTTCTGGTCTAATGCCTTGCTCTGATTCTGTTCCTTTCTGTCTTCCATTATCTCTCTCTCATTTTCACCATCATTCTTTCTCATTTTCTGCTATTATCCTTCCATGCGTTATTAATACCCCTGCTCCTTAATAATTATCTCTTTTTTGGGGGGTGTTGTTCCTATTTTTCTTCTTGTTGGTTTTGTTTATGTTGTTTTGCGGGTTTTTTCTTTCTTTCTGCCACTGCTGTTGTTGTTGTCGATGGTGTTGTTGTTGCTGTTGCTGTTGTTGTTGTTGTTGTTGTTGCGGCTGCTGGTTCTACTGCAAAATAATGATTTGATTGTTTTGCGAATGTAAAGTGAAGATGATAATAATAATGATGATGCTGACTACTGCGATGATGATGATGATGATGATGATGATGATGATGATGATGATGATGATGATGATGATGATGATGATGATGATGATGATGATGATGATGATGATGATGGCAGTAATGGTGATTATAATGATAGATGATCGAAGAAGAAAATAATGATGATGATGATCATCATCAGACCCGTGACCTTGGCGGTCGTGGGGGAGACACGAAAGACGATGCCGTGGTAAGCCTCCTCCATCCATCTCGGTCCTCGGCTCTGCGCAGTAGTGCCGAGTCTATCATCCTGGTCCATTCTCTGATGTTGTCCATCCATGACTTGTTCTGTCTTCCCCTCTTTCTGCCACCTTCGAGTGTTTCCTGCAGTACTGTTTTTGGCAGAGTGCTGTGGCGGGTGACGTGGCCGAACCATGTCAGCTTTTTCTTCTTGACGATGGTGAGAAGGGGTTCCTGTGGACCTGCCAGCCGTGTTATTTGACTCTTGACAAATTCATTGGTCTTTCGTTCCCTCCAGGATATGCCCAGTAGTTTTCTATGGCATTTTGTTTCGAATGACTGGATTCGCTTTGCTGTTTCAGCAGTCAATGTCCAGGTTTCACTTCCGTACAGCAGGATCGTCTGAATTAGGGCTTTGTAGAGCTTTA
>CM054135.1:97914910-97919910 GCA_028751875.1 Rapana venosa | reverse complement strand
GACTAGCAGCTAGAGAGAGGGACTCAAAATCTGACGAGCAGGGTTCAGCCGCCACCCATACACCTGATCAAGAGGATTTTCCCCTGGAAGTAACTTCAGTACCCCCCCCACTCCCCCAAACGCCCCTCGGATAAAGCTCTAAACCGAGGTTCTGCGTTCGAACGCACGGAGAACATCTTAAGCACAGGTTAAACCCGTTCTGTATTTCGGGAAAGTCGGCCACTGCGTGTCGGTAGGACTGGCTGACAGCATTCAGAGACTGCGTGGACCCTGGTGTCGGGTTTAGATACCAGCCCCGAAGTCGGAATGCGGCTACATGAATGGTGAAGAAACGATCCATGTTGTGCCTGCTGACGTTCTTGGTATTTTCACAATGCCTCAGGCTATTGCTGGTAGATTTTGTCTTCATACAACTTGGTGCTGGTTCAAACAGTGTGACCCAGCCTCACACTACAGCCCACACCCCCCTCCCCTCCCCTCTCTGTCCATCCCTGGGTTCAGTAAACGTTGAGTTGGTGTCTGGGTGCTAGTCTTTCGGATACGGAGCGTGCAAATCCAGCATAGCTCAGTCAAGGGTCCAGGGCCCAGTGTTAAAATCAGCCCTCCCCTTCCTTTTACCAAGTCCATGTGTGGTCAGTTTCTGCAATAATCAGCACCAGCTGGGATGGATAGCAGCTGAGAGCAGCTGAAAGTGGGAGAAACTGACTACAGCTGTGGATGAGTATAACGCAGAGTTGCGTATTTGATAATGAAATCTTTAAATGAATGTCTGTATAAACACCGGCAGTGCTGTTGTCGCTGGTCGAACCCTGCCAAAACAGTGCCTCTGACAGGGTGAAGTCACTGAGGGGAAAAAGACTCACAGGAAAGAGTTAGCAAAAGAGTAAGAAATAGATTAATAGAATAACAGCATAATATAAGTCTATTATAGAATATAGAATAATATATTATAAGCACACTGAATAAACATAGATTTCCAGAAAAAAGAAACACGCAACTATTTCCAACGTCCCCAGAATAGTTAATTACTATGTTTGGTGTTTTTGGTAGGAAGAGCATTCCAAACAAACGGGTTTAATTTTAGCAGACGGTCTCTGGCGTCATCATCAGTCACGCCAACATGGCAGACTATGTCTACACCCTCCTGCTCCTCTCCCGTCAACCTGACAGACCGTTTGTACAAACACCTCTCGTCTGTCGTCTGCTTCAGACAGGGGTCATCACCTCCTGTCCCTCCGCTTTCCGACATCCTGGTCAGCCAGTGACTGTGAGGGAAGGAAGAGGGGGTGTGGGGGTGAAGCAATGACAGACAGGTAGATAGAGATACAAAGAAAGAGCAAGACAGGTAGATAAAATACAGACAGGTAGCTAGACAGGTAGATAAGTAGGTAGGTAGGTAGGTAGATAGATTAATAGACAGACAGACAGTCATATAGACAGACAGACAGATAGATGGTTAAATAAATAAATAGATAGATAGATAGATAGATAGATAAATAGATAGATAGATAGATAGATAGATAGATAGATAGATAGATAGATAAAAAGATAAATATAGATAGATAGATAGATAGATAGATAGATAGATAGATAGAAAGATATATATATTTAGAGAGAGAGAGATAGATAGGTAGGTAGATAGATAGATAGACAGATAGATAGATAGATAGACAGATAGATAGATAGATAGATAGATAGATAGATAGATAGATAATAGACAAATAGATAAGTAGGTAGGTAGGTAGACGGACAGACAGACAGATACATACATACATACATATATACATACATACAGACAGATACATACATACATACATATATACATACAAACATGCATACAAAACATGCATACATCATCATACATCATACATGCATCACATGCATACATGCTTGCATACATACATACATACATACATACATACATACATACATACATACATACATACATACATACATATACATACATACATACATACATACATACATACATACATACATACATACATACATACATAAATATACATACATACATACATACATACATACATACATACATACATACATACATACATACATACATACATACATATACATACATACAAACATACATCACTTGTGATGAAAACATTAGAAAAGATCGTAAAATCTCTCATTCTTTCCGCTACAGAGATAGACCTTGACCCACTACAGTTTGCCTACAGGACAGGGCGAGGTGTCGAAGATGCCAAACTGTTCATGTTGAAGAAGTTGTACAACCACTTAGAAGCACCTGACCCTCATGCCAGAATATTGTTTGCTGACTTTAGTTCAGCTTTCAATACAATGCAGCCTCATGTTCTTGTTCACAAAATACTCTCAAAATTTGATGTAGACTATCAACTTGTTCGTTGGCTGATTGATTTTTTAACTAACAGACCGCAGCGGGTTTTTGCCAATAAAATATCTTCATCAGTTAGATTTACCTGTACGGGTTCTCCACAGGGTTGCGTTCTCTCGCCACTTCTGTACATTCTATCCACAGATGATTGCAGAAGCAGCAATGAAAATTCCTTTCTCGTGAAATTGGCCGATGACAGTGCTCTTTTATCTCTCTTATCTGGATCTGTCCAAAACCATGGTCCAGCCCTCACTGATTTCGTCAATGGGTGTGATGAGGCATATCTGGAGCTAAATGTTTCTAAAACTAAAGATCTTCCTATCGATTTCAGAAGATCGGGTCACACTTCTGAGCATCTTATCATCCATAGTCAAGAAGTTGAAAACGTTTCGGAATACAAGTATCTTGGAACTATTTTTGAACACCAATTAAACTGGGATGCTAACACTGACACCATTGTCAAAACGGGACAACAACGTATGCATTTTCTAAGGAAGCTTAACTCATGTTTTTTTGACAAAAAGATTCTTTCTTTGTTCTATAAGTCCTACATAGAGAGTGTTCTAAGTTTTGCTTTCATCTGTTGAGAAAGAAAGAAAGAAAGAAAGTATGAATGAAAGAAAGAAAGAAAAAGAAAAGAAAGAAAGAAGGAAAGAAAGAAAGACCAAAACAGAAAGAAAAAAAAGAAAGGAAGAAATGACACGAAAACAAAAGAAAAGAAAGAAACGAAAGAAAGAAAGAAAAGAAAGAAAATAGAAACAAAATTTGATGACTTGAAAAAAGGTAAATTATAATGAGAAAAAACAGGAAAGAGCGTGATCTGCTAAAACAGTACAAGACTCTTAGAGAGACCTCAACAGAAAATAACACCAACAACAACTACAACACCCCCCCCCCCCCTTCCAAACATTAAACAAACATCGTGTCATGTCAGCTTGTGGAGAAGTTCACCGTTGACAGGTGGGATAGTACCTCAATGACTCACAGAGCTAAGTTAAACACTACTACTACTACTGCTGCTGCTGCTACTACTACTACTACTACTACTACTACTACTACTACTACTACTACTACTACTACTACTACTACTACTACTACTACTACCACTACTACTAATACTAATACTACTACTACTACTAATACTACTGCTACTACTACTACTACTACTACTACTAATAATAATAATAATAATATATGGAATTTATATAGCGCTGAATCTTGTAAAAAAAAAAATCGAAGCGCTTGCACTCAATCAGGCATGCAACTCTCCTTAAACATAATGAACAACAGATTTCAAAAACCATGCGCGCGCACGTATGCACGCATGCACGCACACACACGCACATACACACACACACACACACACACACACACACACACACACACACATATTCGAAACAACACTTAGAAGGTGAAAGATGCTGTTGAAAATTAGGGACAGATATTTGGGTGGAAAGTCTCAGGTAGGAAATAAGTGTGTTTTGAGGCTGGATTTGAAGGTATCAAGTGAAGGCTTTTGGCGAAGTGAAAGAGGGAGGTCATTACAGGTGGATGGACCAGAAACAGAGAAGGAGCGACGGCCAACAGTGGTTTGTTTGAATCTGGGTGTTCGAAAGCACAAAGTATCTGCGGCTGAACGAAGGGAACGGGATGGAGTGTACAGATGAAGACAGTACTACTACTACTACTTCAACTTCTACTACTGCTGCTACTGCTGCTGCTACTGCTGCTGCTTCTACAACAACAACAACGACACTACTATACTACTACTACTACTACTACTACTACTACTACTATACTACTACTACTAACGATGATGATGATGATGATGATGATGATGATGATGATGATGATGATGATGATGATGATGATGAGATGAAGAAGAAGAAGAAGAAGAAGAAGAAGAAGAAGTATGTCTGTCTGTCTGTCTGTCTGTCTGTCTGTCTGTCTGATGGGATGACACAAACCAAAGAATCAACAAGAACTGATCTTGTAGTAGTAATAAAAAGAAGAAGAAGAAGAAGAAGAAGAAGAAGAAGAAGAAGAAGAAGAAGAAGAAGAAGAAGAAGAAGAAGAAGTATGTCTATCTGTCTGTCTGTCTGTCTGTCTGTCTGTGTGTCTGTCTAATGGGATGACACAAACCAAAGAATCAACAAGAACTGATCTGTAGTATGTCACCACCCCCACCCCCGTCACCCCCATCCCATCACCTCTATGACCCCAAGTTGGCCCTCCTAATTAAAATAAAATGATGCCAGAACCAATGATTAGTTTTCTGTGTTAGCCTACTACCCCCATGACTGGGGGGATAATGCATGGAGAATGGGAATGATTCACAGAGAGAGACAGACAGACAAACAGACATACAGACATAGACAAAGAGAGAGACAGAGAGAGAGAGAACGAGACAGAGACACACAGAGAGACAAACAGACAGATAGATAGGGCTAAGACGCACACAGAAACAGACAGACAGACATATAGACAGACAGACAGACAGCTAGATGGAGGCTAAGACGCAGAGGGAGAGACAGACAGACAGACAGACAGACAGATACACACACACACACTCATACAGACTAGAAAGACACACAGACATACAAACAGACAGACTAGACAGACC
>CM054135.1:97899910-97907410 GCA_028751875.1 Rapana venosa | reverse complement strand
TAAAATACATGAATAAGCAGATAGATAGATAGATAGATAGATAGATAGATAGATAGATAGATAGATAGGTAGGTAGGTAGATAGATAGATAGATAGATAGGTAGATAGATAGATAGATAGATAGATAGATAGATAGATAGATAGATAGATAGATAGATAGATAGATAGATAGATAGATAGATAGATAGATAGATAGATAGATGAATAAATAACCGACCCAGCAGCACCAAGAACTAATCTGACCTTCAAAACAGGCTCGGATGCCGAAGGCCGTGACGTGGTCAGGGTAGTCCCCGAGGTGCACTTTGCCCCGGAAGTACAGGCTGTTGCGGTACTGCACCAGCTGCAGCAGGTTGCCGCTGAAGTCGTACTCGTCCAGCTCCGCCTGCAGGGCCTCGTGCCTCACCTCCAGGCTCTTGAGGAAGAAGAGCACATCCATCTTCACCCGGTTGACCGTGGTGTTGGTCACCCGCCAGGAGCTGTCGGCAGAGATGTGGAAGAGATCCTGCAGGATGATGAACAGCGACACGCGCAGATGCTCCAGCAGGAAATCCGACTGGCGGGTACTGGAGGTCAAGGCGTTGGGGTCACAGTGAAGCGAGCTCTTCAAGGAAGGCATCACGTAATCCAACAGATCCAAACACTGCTCTTCCGGGGAAGGATTCGCCATCCCCATGCCCTCCCCTTCCTCGTCAGATCCTCCTCTAGAACTTGACGACGCTGAGGAGGATGAGGAGGAGGAGGAGGATGACGATGACGAGGAGGAGGAGGAGGACCTGAACGAGAAAGGATGCGGATCACGACCTCGAGGTCTTCGGCCGGACACCATGAGGAAGAGGTCGGAGTGGAGGAGGGTGTGGAGGATGGCGAACTGCCAGAGCTGCTGGGGAGGCGTGATCTCCAGGAGGTGCTGCATGGGCCGGCTGAGCCTGGCCTGGCAGATGACCACGTCCCTGGTGGAGGCCAGGTCCAGGATGCCCAGCACCAGCTCTGTCCAGTTCAGCCCGTAACTGCCGTGCCGGAACTGCAGCTCCGCCATGGAGCTCCTGGAGAAGTCGTCACAGGGCGCCTCGCCGTCGTCCTCGTCCTCCCAGAGATCCCTGTTGTCGGCGTTGAAGGTCTGCAGACAGAGTGTGGCCACCCCATGGGGTGAGGGCTTGCTTTGGCTAGGCTCGTCACCCGTCTGGTTATTGTCAGTTATGTTACTGTGATCATCGTTCTTGATGTCATTTCCACTTTTGACTATTGCCAACACTATAACCGTAATCATCCTCATCATTGTCATGACCATACTTCCAGTTATTGTCATTGCTTTATAATTGGCTATGATTATGTCTGTTATTCTGTATGTGCTAATCTGATTCCACTTGTACAGACACATGTCTGTTCAGGGAAGCCTATCAGCCAGAGAAAGCCCTCCACTGGATGGTGGCTCTGTAGCTGTGCTGCTTCTGATCTGGCCCACTTTGGCACGAAACTTGCATCTCTCTGAGGATGTATTGGGGGACCTGCTCCGAAGTTTTCAGGTTGTGGTCGTGAGCAAAGTGAACAAGGAAGGGCCTACCCTCTCCAAAGAACTGTTTCCACGGCGGCTATGTTCAGAAAGTGCATATCCCAGAAGTTGGAAGTCAGCTATCTTAATTAATGGTGGACAAAAGCGATCGCACAGTTATGCAAAAACGCCATCAGTAGTGATTCTCAAGCTCTAGCAGTGAAATGCGAAAGAAAAAATAATTCATAATCAGTTTATCTGACGTCCTCTTTAGCGAAAAGTAGAATGCCTTTTCAGATTTCTTCTAAAGATGTTCTGCGGAAGTCTGCAAATGGATTTTGTTTTATAGTCTCATCCGAAAGGCTTTCTGGGAAGTGGATTCGGTGCTGATGTGAACTCCAAGTGAAAAATCCCCTCGAACAGATACCTTTGTGGAGACTGGATCCTGCCTCACTGAGGTTACTGACAAACCACAGTACAACGCTCTAGCCACTAGGTTATTTCCACCCGTATCAATGTATATATATGTATGTACCCTACTGTCAAACAGTGCTAGGAGCTACGCTGTGTGGAGCGCAGAGTCTTCGCTCTGGCACAGTTGTAACTGCACCAGCTTTTCTGATCATCTATCTATTCCTCCCATTCTCACTTCACTTTCTCGACAACTAGCCAAAGTTATGTTTGATTTTGCGCCTCTGTCTCTATGTCGCTTTCCAAGTCTGTCTGGCTAGATGACTGGCTGGCTGGCTGGCTCTCTGTCTCTCTCTGTCTGTCTCTCTCTCACTGTCTCTTTCTGTCTCTCTCACTGTCTCTCAGCAGTCATTAAGTTAAACAAAGCATTTAATAGGTATAAGGAAATGAATGCAAGCACGTTTTTTAAGGTTTTTGATGTTAAAGTTCAGCCTATTTTGTTATATGCTTCAGAAATATGGGGTTTAAGTAGAATGGACCATATTGAAAAAGTTCACATGTCAGCAAGTAAGAGGTTTTTAGGAGTTCCAATAAGAACACCCAATAAAATGGTGTATGGTGAATTGGGTAGGTATCCTCTTTATATTAATTCTTATACTAATGTTATTAAATACTGGTTTAAGTTACTACAAATGAGTTCAAACAGATTGCCATACAGTGCCTAAAAATGCTATTGGAACTAGATAAAAATGGAAAAGAATGCTGGGTATCAAAAATAAGAGAAATTTTGTGCGAAACAGGATTTAATATTGTATGGTTACAACAAGGTGGTGGTGATGAAAAGGCTTTTTTACGTGTATTTAAGCAAAGATTAGTAGACATGTTCATTCAAGAATGGCATGGAACCATAAGAGATAAAGAGAGGTATGAAAATTATAGATCGTTCAAAACTATCTTTGGAAAAGAGGAATACATTTACTTTACAGATACTTACTGTTTTCGAGTTGCTATTATACAGGCTAGATTAAATGTTTTGCCTCTTATGAATAATGTCCATAGATACAGTATTAATGATCAAGAAAAGTTCTGTCCATTTTGTAAAACAATAGTCGAAAACGAAGCCCATTTTTTGTTCGATTGTTCAATGTACTCAGATCTAAGGGATAAGTTTTTGACTAACTGTATGAATATACCATTGTCAGTTTTTCTTATAACATCAAATAGAGAACGTAGTCATTATCTATCCAGATATATTTTTCATTCTATTAATAGAAGGAAGAAATTGCTGTTTCAAAATATCAGTTAATGATGGGTGTGTTAAAGCTTTGTATGCACATGTATGATCCAGATCCTGAATTGTAATGTTGCATTTTGACTGATACTGATTTTGATGTCTACTGTCAAAAGTATTGATGCAGTATGACATGAATGTGTATCAAATGCTAACCTTGTTCGAGATATGAGCCTCAAAGGATCGGTTGTTTTCTATGTGTGATCAAAATTTGCATACCAATATATTGGTTTTCCTCTTTCCCTCAAACTCCGTGTATTGTGGCCTAAGGCCAATGTACATATTAAAACTGTTCAGAGTTCAGAGTTCTCTGTCTCTCTCACTGTCTCTCACTGTCTCTCTCTGTCTCTTTGTCTCTCTCACTGTCTCTCTCTGTGTCTCTGTCTCTCTCAATGACTCTCTCTGTCTCTCTCAATGATTCTCTCTGTCTCTCTGTCTCTCTCACTGTCTCTCTCTGTCTCTCTGTATCTCTCACTGTCTCTCTCTGTCTCTCTCACTGTCTCTCTCTGTCTCTCTCACTGTCTCTCTCTGTCTCTGTCTCTCTCGGTGTCTCTCTCACTGTCTCTCTCTGTCTCTCTCTCTCTCACTGTCTCTCTCTGTCTCTCTGTCTCTCTCACTGTCTCTCTCTGTCTCTCTGTCTGTCTGTCTGTCTCTCTCTCTCTCTCATCCATTGCAAGTCATAGAGACAGATATGACCGAATGATGAGTGATGAAAAAACATGCCCCTTGTGTCATTGTGCTGAAGAAAATCATGTTCATTCCATGCTGAGTTGTCCTGTTCTTTATGATTTGAAAACAAAGTATATTCAGCCAAAGTATTACAATAATCCATGTCGTTTTAGGTTAACTTTACTCATGGCAGCAAGAAATGAGAGCGTATTATGTAACCTTGCAATGTATATTTACAAAGCTTTGAAATATCTTGATACTGTTACCACCTAGAGTGTAATGATTGCATAATCCAGTAATGTGTCTCTGAGAGTAATCTCTACAACAAAGAACAATCATTTGTGGCATTATCTTATAATCACCCCTTCAGTAAGGGGCCATGGCCTTAATCTGAATAAACCATTTCGTATTTCGTATTTCACTGTCTCTCTCTCTGTCTCTATGTCTCTGTCTTTCCCTGTCTCTGTCTCTGTATCTCTCTCTCTCTCTCTCTCTCTCTCTCTCCCTCTCTCTCTCAATCTGACAATCATAAGAAGCTGACCCAATTTACGCGAATCAGATCAAACTGATACAAGTTTTGTTTTCACTTGGAACCAACATGAATAAAAAGAATCAAAAGAACACGATCACATGTTTTCCTTGAAAAGAGATTTACAGTATCATCAGCATTTTTCTGTCTGTCTGTCTGCCTACGTTTCTGTCTGCCTTCCTGCATTCTGCCTGCTTGCATGACTGTCTGTCTGTTCGTTTTTCTATCTCTCTGACTCTGACTCTGCCTCTGTTTCTATCTGTCTGTCTCAGAAAGCAGATGAAACATTGCGAAAGACACACTCACACACACACATACATGCGCGCACGCGCACTCACACACGCATATATATATATACATATTTTCCGTGAGCTGTACTATGTATCATGTATGTATGTTTGTATGTTTGTCTGTCTGTCTGTCTAAATGTATGTATGTCTGTCTGTATGTATGCAACACACACACACAAACACACACACACACACACACACACACACACACACACACATATATATATATATATATATATATATATATATATATATATATATATATATATATATATATATATATATATATATATATATATATATATGTATATATAAATAAATAAAACACATACATACATACATACATACATAAATACACACATACATACATATATATACATATACATATATATAAATAAAGCACATACATACATACATACATACACACACACATACATACATACATACATACATACATACACACATGCATACATACACACATACATACATACATACATACATACACACACACATACAGACAGACAGACAAATCCCGGCTCCTACTAAATCTACCGCCTTCTAACTGTCAAAAACGCCACGATTCTCTATCTTTTCCGTTTCGGTCTGCAGCACACGCCGATATATTGCCGTGATTGCGCTTATCAGTGTCAGCATGTGCACACACAGGCAGGCAGAAAAGCAGACAGGCAGATAGAATAGCAGACACACATTCAAGAGCATCAGCTTACGTAAACACATACACAAACATACACATAGGCAGAAACACGCACATAAGCCAACGTACGCAAGTGCACGCACACATAGACACACACAGACACAAACACATACAGACACACACACAGGCACACAAGGCACATACACAAACACACAGGCACACAGACACACACACATACACACATATACACACACATGCAGAAACACACACGCACGCATGAACATATACATATGTTTTTGCACGCACGCGCGCACGCACACAAAGACGCGCACACTCACAAACGCACGCACGCTCTCACACACACACACACACACACACACACACGCACGCACGCACACACACACACACACACACACACACACACACACACACACACACACATGCAACCACCACCACTAGGGGGACGGGATAGCCTAGTAGTTAGAACAATGCGCTCGCAATCTGACGACCCGGGTTCGATTCCCGTTCAAGGGGATATTTTCCCCTGGAGTTAACATCAGTGATGACTCCACTCTCCCCAAAAGTCCTTCGGATGAGACTATAAACCGATGACCCGTGTGCGAACGCATGCAGAGCATCTTAAGCACACGTTAAATCCTGTTCCGCTGTTTGTAAGAGTAGGCCATTGTGTGCCGGTGGGAACAGATGACAAATTTACAAAAACCGAGGACTGCATGTAAAAATGCACATGAGTGCTTATTCCATTATCCTCGATATAAAAGAATAAATAAATAACTAAATAACATAAATAAATAAACACACAAACACGCACACTCCCCCCCCCACCCCCGAACACACACACACACTCATACACCGCTCGTTCGGGCGCTCGTCCAAATACACATGTGCGAACACACACACACATGCAACCACAGCTACTACTACCACCACTACACTATCACACCCACCCACCCACCCACCTACAACTTCTTCCTTCCCCGAACCCAGCCCCCACCCCCACCCCCACCCCTCTTCCCACACGTTCACACAGACAGACAGACAGACAGACAGACAGACAGACAGACGACGGACAGACAGACAGACAGACAGACAGACAGACAGACAGACAGACAGACGGACAGACAGCTCCCAGTAACAGGGAAGACAACAGCGGCACCAGAGACTGGGGCTGTTTCTGGGCACAGCAGGGGGCAGTCAGGGAAGAAGACAGGCTGAGCTTACTCGTCTGATGTTGGCCTGCAGGCGGAGGAAGTCCCTGACCAGCTGTCGGAGGTCACCCGGGAAGCTGACCCTGGCCAGGAGAGACAGCAGCAGGTCCTCCAGTGTCCGGTCCGAGTCTGGCGCCACCTGCCCACACTGCAAAGCACCCGTGCCAGAGATGTGTCATAGACTGCCAGAGATGTGTCAGAGATTACCAGAGATGTATCATAGACTGCCAGAGATGTGTCATAGATTGCCGTAGATGTGTCATAGACTGCCAGAGATGTATCAGAGACTGCCAGAGATGTGTCATAGACTGCCAGAGATGTGTCATAGATTGCCGTAGATGCGCTATAGTACTACAGGTACCATTGATGTACTTTATATATATCATGCATATATCATAGATTACCATATATATGCCATAGATACACGACAGATATGCCATAGATTATCATAGATATGCCATATATATAATATATATACTATAGATATGCCATAGATATATTATTGATATACTATTGATGTATCATAGATATACCGTAGATAATACCATAGATTACCATACATACACCATATATATATATATATATATATATATATATATATAAATATATATATATAATGTATATTACCATACATATGCCATAGATTACTATACATACGCCATTGTTATACTATAGGTTACCAAAGTAACACCATGATAATATATACCATAGCTATAGCATAGATTATACCATACATATATCATATATATACCATACATGTACCATAAATGCATCATACATTACCAAAGTTATACTACACATTACCGTAGATATACCACAGATATACCATAGATATACCATATTAGGTTACCATAGATATACCATTGATATACCACAGATATACCATATATATATATATATATATATACCATAGATATACCATTGATATTACATA
>CM054135.1:97882410-97894910 GCA_028751875.1 Rapana venosa | reverse complement strand
TGGACCTTCCTGTATATTCTCAGCTGAAGGAGATTGCAAGACGTGGCGAGCTGTTGTTGTTGTTTAATTGTGGTTTGTTTTGTTCCTGGGCTAGAGCTCGAGGTTCGCTGATTGTCAGATTTTTGCATGTTCGTTTTCATGAATCCACGGGCTTGAACTCTGACGGTATTAACCACTCGGCTATAGCGTCCGTCATGTTCTGATGACCAGAATGTATCATAAATAGCTCAAGAGGAATTTCGAACCCAGACCTGAGCATTTAGCAGGATGATGACTGTGTAAAACCCACTCCTCTACCATTCCCACCCCACACCAACGAACTGGGGCCTGTCCAAATCTGCTGACAGCAGGCAATCTCTACGAAATCAACGCCACTGATCAATCCATCTTGCCGGAATAATTAGAAATCCTTTTGTTACAGATATCGTTGGAGCTGGACTGATGATAATCGTTGCCTCGTGTTACCAATTCCAGGGACACATCGAGACGCGGGGAAGGCCAGGCAGGCAGGGGGCAGGCAGCAGGGTAATGGATGGGCGCTGCCTGCACCCCCCGTGAACATGGCAGCCGCTAACGTCACAGCAAGATGGAGGAGCAGGTAGGGCACACCCTGACCCCCAAACAGAACAAGGAGATGATGGAAAAGAAAACTATGGATTTTGCTTGATATACACTTGGCAGACTACGATTATATCTGAGGACAGTGGTGTGGTTGTTAGTTTTATGCTCTGTTTGTTTGTTTGTTTGTTTGTTTGTTTGTTTGATTATTTATTTATTTATTTGTTCTTTTATTTCGAGGATAACGAAAAACATATAAGCACTCGTGTGCTATTTTACATCGAGTTCTCGTGTGCGTGCAGTTTCGTAAATTTTTTCATCACCAGCACACAAGGGCCTACTCTTCCAAAAAGTGGAACATGTTGTAATGTGTGCGCGAGATGTTCTGCATTTGTCCGCACATGGGACCATTTAGTTTATAGTCTCGTCAGAAAGACGTGTGCGGGGAGTGGAGTCGCGCTGATGTTAACTCCTGAGGAAAATATTTCCTTGAAGGGAGTCGACCCCGGGTCAGCCAGCAGACCACGAGTGCAACACGCAGCGCTCTAACCACCAGGCTACCCGTCCCCCGGGCTGCTAAGGATGGTGTTGGGGGCCTGGTTTTGAGAGAGCAGAGGGCATAGGAGCCACAGGGATGGTTTGATAGTGAGTGTGTTAAGCAATTTTTTTCATATGTTTGCTTGATTGTTTTTTGCGTTAAAAATACCTCAATTATCCCATGAAGGGTAACTGTTGTGTAGAACACTGACAGGCACACGATGTGGTAAAAATCATTAACTAAAAGAAAGAAAAGTGAAATACTAACCTAGACTTAACATTTGATTGTGCATTTCAAGGCAGTGTCAATTGAAACTATATCTCTCTCTATCTCTCACCACACACACACACACACACACACACACACACACACACACACACACACACACACACACACACACACACACACACACACACACACACACAACATCAAAGAAAACACACGCACGCGCGCACACACACACACACACACACACACACACACATACACACACACACACACATACACACACACATACAAGAGAGAGCGCACGCGCGGAATCGAAGAACAGACGCACACACACATTACATGCACACAATGAGGTCGAAAACATAGGATCAGAAAATCTCTCATATATCTCAGTGGTTTTTGTTTGCTTGTTTTTTTTTTTTTTTGGGGGTGCCTATTTGCTATGCACATGAAAGTTTGGATTCTTTGCTATCTGACAATGATTTTTCAACGACTTTTGGCTTTCCGTTGTAATGTCTTGCGTCAGAAGTTTGGGAGTCGTTTTTCCTTAACCCCTTTTTTATCCAGAAAACCCAGTGTTAGGAATGGGATTCACTTAAGTATTGCCTTTAAGTTTTGTGCAGAATTTACGGTACTTCAAAAAATGTTGGAGGAAAACCTATGAAAAAGCCAGAAATCCTATGAAAAAGCCATACAAAATGATTCAGGAGTATTACGTGCTTTGTCTGTTAGCACCATCCTCTGTACGTCTAGTAAGACTGCAAACAAATTCACACCACACAATTCAATTTGATGACATGAAGAGCGGATTCCTAACTGCCACCCACTTTTTTTTACAGATGGGTCATGATTCTGTGATTTTTTTCCCCTATTTTCCAAAAGTGAAGCTTTGCAACTACACAAAGTGTCTTTTTCACACACGAGTTTTGCCATGGTAGGACACAATATTTGCAACAGCACAGTAAGATATCGGAGCTTGCCCCACTGAAGAAGACTGCCCCTTAGGGACTCCGAGCAAGTGTGAGAGGGAGAGATTTTCTGGACTTGTCCAGCACCAGAAATAGACACCGACAAAACCGTCGGATGTTCATGACTACAAGTTTCTTTCAAAGCAGTCTCCTGCTTCATTTCACCCCAGACAAGATGTCACTAAACCATCTCTCCCACACTCCTCTCTGTACCCTTTGTTATGCCAGCAGTATCTTTCCTGCTAAGGTCACCAGCCAACTCGTTTGCATGACAATAGTCGATAAATCATATAAGTTTTGTTGGCATTAAATCAGATAGAAGAAGTTGTTCTTCCCTAATATCGATTCTGTTTGTTTTGAGATAGATACACACGGTCAGAATTTGGAAACATGCGGAGATAAATCAGCATGCGATAAGAACACCAGGTCAGTTTGGCTGTGAGGTTTGCAGGGAAGGCACAGACAGTGCCCTAAATTGGAAGAATACAGAGGTGGGCCTGCTTCTTTCTTCTTCTTCGTCGTCGAATGCTCAGACAGCAACTACTGTTATCTGTCATAAGTGCTAAAATGCGTTGTGCTGCCGTTACGCGCCTGACAAGTCAGGCCTAGCGCATCCAACTTCAGCTTGGGAGAAAATTGGTATTGAAGTCTTTTCTGGGGGAAACGGGGTCAGGAAAGAGGACAAAGAAGACAGAAAATAGACAAGAAGGAAGTCAAGTCAAGTAAATTTTTATTTCCAGAGGGTACATTGAATAAGCAATGCATTTGCTTTTGTTCATCAAGCCATCTATCTAAGAACAAATTTCTTAATGATAATACTAATAGGAAGTGACAGGAAGAAAAAGGAAAAAAAAACAGAAACGAAGAGAGCTAGAGAGATAAGAAAAAGGGATTGGTAGCACCGCATTTCCAGAGAGCGGTATGCTCTTTAAGCTGGCAGGGCCCCGGCATGGCCATAGGGAAGTGTCTCTGGTTATGGCGGTGGTTTCGACTTAAAGTTCTCTCTGAACTCCGTGAACATCCATTAGCATTTCTTAAACAAGTTAGATTTGGTGATTCCTATCCTTCTCAATATATGCTGGGTACACCTGTGTCAGGCATTATTCTCACTGGCTATCACCGCTTTCTGCTTGATGAAGACGGGTGGGTTTTCAATGTGTGAGCCACATTTGGTATGGGGGTTTACAACAGGAATGTGCCTTATACACTGATTGGGAGGACATGTTGAGAATAATCCCAGAATCAGTGTCATTATGGTCAGTGAAAGATTACACCTAATGCTCACCTTAGTGGCTGAAACCCTCCGACATTGTGTGTGAGATAAAAGACACTAGTACTTTGTTACCCAGTACAGTCTTGATGAACCGAGAGAGAGAGAGACAGACACAGAGATACAGAAAGACAGAGAGAGAGAGAGAGAGAGAGAGAGAGAGAGAGAGAGAGAGAGAGAGAGAGAGAGAAAGAGAAAGAGGCAGAGACAGAGAGACAGAGACAGGAAGAGAAAGAGAAAGAGGCAGAGACAGAGGCAGAGAGAGAGACAGGGACAGAGAGACACAGAGACAGAGATAGAGAGAAAGAGTCAGAGAGGGACAGACAGAGAGACAGACAGACAGAGAGAGACACAGAGACAGAGACAAAGAGGTGTGGCTACACAAGGTAGCAGGGCAGACCCTGGACAGTATATTGCAAGAACATGTCCCAAACCCCACCACTCCCCATCTCTTGCACCGGATCGATACACTGATCTCAGCCTCCTCCATTACCTGCAGGCAGATTCCCTTTGTCTCTGAAACCACTAATGCTCCATCCATCATTTGGGGACATGCGCCTTTTTTTCCTCTTTCTCGCTAGCTGAGCTGAGCTGAGGGAGGCTCATCACTGTCCACTCCGGTTACCTGGTTCCCGGGACACACACAGACACTGGCACTGGAGAAGGCAGCAGACTGATGGACGCCGCTGCCCGTCACCTCTGACCCTTCACCCTCTGAGGATGACACCACAAGATGGAGAAGCCATCATGGCGCACCCTAACCCGGAACTGGAAATAGATGAGCCGAAAGGTCTGATGGGTTTATTTTTTTCTTGCCAGGTATAACTAAGCCTTTCTGTAAGAACAGTTGTGGGTTAGGTGTGGAATCTCTGGTACAGTTCAACCTTAGTCATGTTTGAATGCATCAGGAAGGATAATAATCACTGATGGTTAGAGATTGAACTTTTTTTATACTCTATGAACTGGTTTTAGGCAAAGTCGTTTTATTAAGCGCTTTTATTTTTTAAACAAACTATAGTGCCATATAAATCCCTTATACCATTATCATTATTATTTACAAAAGGTTTTCAAGCATGGGATTCTGTGGACTTAGATGTACACGTTGATGAAATAAGGTACAATGTATGAGGGTTTAGCGTAGAAAAAGATCGTCGAAGATGAGACGCCACAGCATGAGCTCTACTTTCAGGTATTTGCCTTGCTATGCTTCGAGTGGAGCTCTGACTATTGGGGGACAACTTTACTTTCAGATAGTTCCCTTATGCTACGAGTGGAGTCTGACTTTTGGGGGATAACTCTCTTTTCCTTTATTTCCCTTATGGTATGAGTGAAGTTCTTACTATCTAGGAGTAACTCCACTTTCAGATATTTCCCTTGTTCTGCTATGAGCGGATTTTTTACTATTTGGGGACAACTCTACTTTCAGATATTTCCCTTATGCTATAAGTGGAGATCGTACTTATTTGGGGTAACTCTTACTTTCAGAGATTTCCCTTGCTATGCTATAAGCATAGTTCTTACTATTTTGGGACAACTGTACTTCCAGAGATTTTCCTTGCTCTGCTATAAGTAGGCCTCAGACTACTTTCATATATTGCCTTTGTGCTACGAGTACAGTCCTTATCTATTGAATAAATAAACCCTGTGGGAAGATTACGAAATGCTTTTTATATGCTTTCATGTCCATTTTTAGCAGTATTTTTTTCGCACACATTAATTCCGCAGCATTCTTTGTCTCTTTTTTGTCTGCATCGACAACCTTTCAACACTTTGAACATCCCGAATGTAAACAAATCTATGCAAAAACTATGCAAATCTACGATAGCAAAAGCAGATCGTTACCAGAGTCTCGTCTCTAGGGATGGATGCTTTTGTTTTGGGGTGGGGGTTTTTTTTTGTTTTAACTTTCTAGCTTTTGTCCGACCATCAACAACCATCCACAGCTAAAACGTTTTTCCTGGTCACAGTTCTGTGCATTCACTAGCTCGCAGTGTCGGGTACATTTGCATGACTGTGTTGTGCGATCAGACGTCTCATGTTCCGCCACATCAACAGAAGAAAATAGCTTCATAGAGACACTGAGGTGGTGGTGTGAGACAGTGACGTGGTGTGGGAGACAGTGAGGTGGTGTGAGACAGTGAGGTGGTGGTGTGAGACAGTGAGGTGGTGTGAGACATTGAGGTGGTGGTGTGAGACAGTGTGGATGGGTGGTGTGTGAGACATTGAGTGGTGGTGGTGTGAGACAGTGATGGAGGTGTGAGACACATGAGGTGGTGGTGTGAGCATTGAGGGTGGTGTGAGACACTGGGTGGTGGGTTGTGAGACAGTGAGGTGGTGGTGTGAGACAGTGAGGGTTGGTGGTGTGAGAAGTGAGGTGGTGGTGTGAGACAGTGAGGTGGTGTGAGACAGTGAGTGGTGGTGTGAGACATTGAGGTGGTGGTGTGAGACAGTGAGGTGTGGTGTGAGACAGTGAGTGTGGTGTGTGTGAGACATTGAGGTTGATGGTGTTGTGGAGACAGTGAGGTGGTGGTGTGAGACATTGAGGTGATGGTGTGAGACAGTGAGGTGGTGGTGTGAGACAGTTGGAGGTGGTTGGTGTGAGACAGTGAGGTGGTGGTGTGAGACATTGAGGTGATGGTGTGGAGACAGTGAGGTGGTGGTGTGAGACAGTGAGGTGGTGGTGTGAGACATTGAGGTGATGGTGTGGGAGACAGTGAGGTGGTGGTGTGAGACAGTGAGGTGGTGGTGTGGAGACAGTGAGGTGGTGGTGTGAGACAGTGAGGTGGTTGGTGTTGTGAGACATTGAGGTGGTGGTTGTGGGAGACAGTGAGGTGGTGGTATTGTGATGGAGCACTGAGGTGTGGGTGTGTGTGAGACATTGAGTGGTTGATGATGTGTGGGAGACAGTGAGGTGGTGGTGTGAGACAGTGAGGTGGTGTGGGGCATTGAGGTGGTGGTGTGAGACATTGAGGTGGTGTGGGAGACAGTGAGGTGGTGGTGTGAGACATTGAGGTGGTGTGGGAGACAGTGAGGTGGTGGTGTGAGACAGTGAGGTGGTGGTGTGAGACAGTGAGGTGGTGTGGGAGACAGTGAGGTGGTGGTGTGAGACATTGAGGTGGTGTGGGAGACAGTGAGGTGGTGGTGTGAGACAGTGAGGTGGTGTGGGGCATTGAGGTGTTGGTGTGAGACAGTGAGGTGGTGATGTGAGACATTGAGGTGGTGTGGGGCATTGAGGTGTTGGTGTGAGACATTGAGGTGGTGTGGGACACTGGCGTGGTGTGGGGCATTGAGGTGTTGGTGTGAGACATTGAGGTGGTGTGGGACACTGGCGTGGTGTGAGACATTGAGGTGGTGGTGTGAGACATTGAGGTGGTGTGGGACACTGGCGTGGTGTGAGACATTGAGGTGGTGGTGTGAGACATTGAGGTGGTGGTGTGAGACATTGAGGTGGTGGTATGAGACATTGAGGTGTTGGTGTGAGACATTGAGGTGTTGGTGTGAGACATTGAGGGGGTGATATGAGACACTGGGGGGTGGTATGAGACACTGGGGGGTGGTATGAGACACTGGGGGGTGGTATGAGACACTGGGGGGTGGTATGAGACACTGGGGGGTGGTATGAGACACTGGGGGGTGGTATGAGACACTGGGGGGTGGTATGAGACACTGGGGGGTGATATGAGACACTGGGGGGTGGTATGAGACACTGGGGGGTGGTATGAGACACTGGGGGGTGGTATGAGACACTGGGGGGGTGGTATGAGACACTGGGGGGTGGTATGAGACACTGGGGGGTGGTATGAGACACTGGGGGGTGGTATGAGACACTGGGGGGTGGTATGAGACACTGAGGTGGTGTGGGAAGCAGCTGGAGAAGTTCCACATGAGAAGCCTGCGGTCAATTATGAACATCCACTGGCAAGACCGGATCACAAACCTCGAGGTCCTGGACAGAGCTGGGATGACCAGCATCGAGGCCATGATACTGAAAGCCCAGCTTCGATGGGTTGGTCACGTGATCCGGATGGACGACCAAAGGCTGCCTAAGCAGCTCATGTATGGCGAACTGACCTTGGGAAAGCGGAACCAGGGCAGACCACGCAAAAGATTCAAGGACTGCGTGAAGTCCAACATCAAACACGCTGGCATCCCTCCCAAACAGCTGGAGCTGTATGCTATGGACAGACCAGGCTGGCGCGCCCTCACCATCCGGGCGCATGACAACTTCGAGGAGAAGAGGCGAGATGATGTGATTGCAGCACGAGCTAGAAGAAAGGCGTCAACCACCAACCCTGACCCCCCCCCCCCCACCCCCCCACCCCCACCGGACAGTTTCCTTGCCCCCACTGCACCCGCGTCTGCCTATCACGAATTGACTTAACCAGCCATCTCCGTGCCCACATAAGACGAAGACTCAGCACATGAGGGCAGTCATCATCGGATCGATGGACGACCAAGAAAAATGGTGGTGGTGTGAGACACTGGGGGGGTGGTATGAGACACTGAGGTGGTATGAGACACTGAGGTGGTATGAGACACTGAGGTGGTATGAGACACTGAGGTGGTATGAGACACTGAGGTGGTATGAGACACTGAGGTGGTATGAGACACTGAGGTGGTATGAGACACTGAGGTGGTATGAGACACTGAGGTGGTATGAGACACTGAGGTGGTATGAGACACTGAGGTGGTATGAGACACTGAGGTGGTATGAGACACTGAGGTGGTATGAGACACTGAGGTGGTATGAGACACTGAGGTGGTATGAGACACTGAGGTGGTGGTATGAGACACTGAGGTGGTGGTATGAGACACTGAGGTGAAGGTATGAGACGAGAGCCATAGCTCTGTTCAAAGGCTGCTGGAAGTGGCCACTAGCGGACATCAGACATTGAGGATGCAGGCTGTGGAAACAGTCACTGTGCTACATGAAGTCCCAGCCAACACCCCCCACCCCCCTCTCCCCTCCCCTCCCTCCTCTTGTCGTCAGCCTCTGGCTGTATCTTCTGTGCAGTGATGCCAGGAAGCCTGGTGTTCATGGCAACGGCCCATGCATTGTGGTTTGGTTTCTCTGTGTGTGTGTGTGTGTGTGTGTGTGTGTGTGTGTGTGTGTGTGTGTGTGTGTGTGTGTGTGTGTGTGTGTGTGTGTGTGTGTGTGTGTGTGTGTGTGTTGGGGTTAATTTTTGGCATGAACACAGGGATGATAGCGCAGGAGTACAAAAAGTAATATTTTGTTCTGAATTTTACTTTGTATTTTGAGGATTGTGGATCTAGCATTCCTGTGTTTTTTGCCTCCAGTCCCCGGACTTGTGCATACAGCTTTGTAAATGCTTCCATTCTTTCCACCAGCATACAAATTGCCTATTCTTCCGAAAGGCAGAACATGTTAAAATGTGTGCCTAAGATGTTGTAGCATACTGGACCTTAGTTTTTAGTCTCATTTGAAGGACTTTCGGGGGAAGTCAAAGTCAGTACAGAGGTTAACTCCAAGGTTAAAAAGGAATCCATAAACGGGGTGTCTAGGTGGTGGCCCGATCCCTGGCTCGAACCTGAGCCGTCAGATGCAGAGCGCAATGGTCTAACCACTAGGCTGTTCTCTCCTCTGAAGAAGAATGTAAGTCTTCTTCGATCGTGGCTCTCCATTCTTCCCTGTTCTCGGTCCCTCTCATGAGCTCATTGTTGGTGCCCTCTTTATTCGTTGCGAATTTGTTTAAGCTGTCTGTGAATTTTGTGCGTTGTCTTCCTCTGCTCTTGTTCCCACATATTTTGCCACTCCATAACAGTTTCTCTAGTCCGTCAGCCCTGATTATATGGCCGAAAAATTTGAGCTGTCTTTCTCTGATGGTGTTGAGAAGGGATCTCTTGTACTCAGCCATTTCCATTACTTCTGCATTTGTTTTTCTTTTTGTCCATGAGACTTTCATGATTCTCCGGATGAACCACATTTCCACTGCTTCTAGTCGCTGTTCTGTGTCCTTGGCTAGGGTCCAGCACTCACATCCGTACAGAAGAATGGACCATACGTAGGCTCTCACAACATGGATCTTTGTCTTGAGGCTTATCTTACTGTTGGTAAAAATGCATTTTATGTTGTTAAAAGTTACCTTAGATTGACCGATTCTCTTCTTGATTTCTGTGTCACACTTGCTGTCCGGGGTGATAGTACAACCAAGGTATTTAAAGGTGTTTACTTGTCTGATTCTCGCTCCTTCACAGGCTATGTTGTATTGTGGTATATTAGCTTTTTTCGAGATCACCATGCATTCTGTCTTCTTTGCATTGAGCTGTATTCCTTGCTTTCCGCTTTCGTCTGTTACTGTTGTTAAAATCTTTTGCAGTTTTTCTTCAGAGTCGGGGATAAGGACTGCGTCATCTGCATATCTCAGGTTGTTGATGTTGTGGCCACCTACACTAATTCCCTCATGATTCTCAATATTTCGTAGAATTATTTCTCTATTTACATTAAATAAATCAGGTGAGAACACGCAGCCCTGCCTCACACCCCTGCAGATTGGTCTATATTGACTGATGTCATTGTCGACTCTAATGGCTGCCTCCTGTTCCCAATATATAACAGCGTGAAGGGGGTTTCCAGTTTATCCGGAAGTTCCTCGCTCGGTAGGGTGGATTATGTGCGACAGGTAACCCTCGATCGTCATCCAGCGACTGTCCGCATCAGAAAACTCCTCAGAATGGGTACATGGAACGTACGGACTATGCTACAAAAAGGAAAATTGGAAAATCTCAAACAGGAAATGGAAAGAATGAACCTCAATATACTAGGACTTTCAGAAGTGAGATGGAAAGGAGCAGGCTGCATAACATCCGACAACTACACCATTCTTTACTCAGGAGGAGATCAACACCAGAAAGGAGTTGGCATGATTCTAGATCAAGAAACCTCAAAGACCATCAAAGGTTTCTGGACTGTAAATGACAGGGTCCTGATAGTAAAACTTAAGGGTACACCTTTCCATATTGGAATAGTACAAGTATATGCACCAACAGCTGATAAGATGACGCAGAAATTGAGGAGTTTTATGAAAATATCGAAATGGCAATGAAGCAACTGAAGTCTCAAGAATGTAAGTATGGCTTAAATTAGCCTGACCCTTTTGAAGCAGAAAGACAGGCACGAGATTTAGAAACATCTGTGGAGTAAATTATTAAGAAGAGCAAGCATCTTTTGCTTCAAGTGTTACCAACTCATACACTAAATGTTGTATTTCTATGAAGGAATGTAAAGGAACAAGTATTTCTCTGCTCTGTGACTTTGATTTTGACTTTGAAATGTCTATGAACTTCTTTAAAGTCATTGATATTTCAGGCAGAGTGTGTAAGCAGGGTGTGTTAAGCGAAGTCACACCTGGCAAAGCTCGACCTTCATAAGGATGCATCTTGTCTCATCTATGAAAGTAAGATGGGTGGAGTATCATGTGTGTGAAAATCTTAGACTTAACAACAGGAAATGTTCTGTACAGTTTCATTTGAAAGACACTGAGAATAAAGCCAGTGCTGACGTTATCTTTTAGGAGAAAATGCCTTACAAAAACAGTCATATCAGTAAGGGCTTTAACCCGTGCTCTCAGAATTCGGTTATGTCAAATTAATGCACAGGCTATTGACCAGCCAGTAAAAATCTTAATGTGCAAAAGAAAGTTGTGGCAGAAGAACTGCTGAGAAACGATGACCTTAGATAGTGAGAGGGAACTTTAAAACAGAAATAACCCCCTTCATTACACGGTCCATCAGATCAACAACATGGCCTCAAACTTGTATTCCCGCTCATTACAGACAGTTGGCTTTTGTCTATAAAACCAGGTAGCACTGCTCAATCCATCTTGCTGCAGCACTGACTCTGTTTTTCTCTCTTTGGGTCAGAGTAATGCTTGACGACTCGTGTTACCAATTCCAGGGACGTGGGGGCAGCGAAGTCTGGAACTGGAGACTGCAGCAGGATAATGGATGGGTGCAGCCTACTTGCCTGCCTGCCTGCCTGCCTGCCTGCCAGCCTGCCACCTGTGAGCCTGCAGTTACCGCTGACGTCACAAGATGGAGTAGCCATCATGGCGCACCCTGACCAGATGCTGGAAATAGATGGTTAGGAAGGTGTTCTACATTTCCTCCCTGTCTATGTGCTACACGTTTTCTGTGAAGGCGCTTCTGTGGTCATTGTTCAATCGTCCAGACTGCAAGAGCTCACGTTTTAGAGGTGGAGGGATGCTTGTAAAGTTGATATCTAAGAGACCGAGTTAGATTTCAGGAAGAATCCAAATATCTTTTTTTCAGAATCATTTATTTTACAAAGGTCACTAAAAATCGACTACTGGAGCAGTAAAGCGAGTCATTATTTATCAAAAAAAGAACGCAACTTATTGTATACAGTTTCAAAACAGAAACGTAATCATTTATCTACAAAGGTCTCAGAAATGTACCCTGGGTGCAGCAAGATGCTTTAATTGAAAAGTACTATACATGATTGCATATAACCGAAGATCGTTCAAAATTTTCAAACGTAACTGTGCTAGATCTAGTCTCAGATGTTTTTCCTTTTCTTAAAGCGAAGTTCGTGTGATTTTATACTGACTTCGGGGTAATCATGATACATATCACCAAACCTGTGTTGCATGTGTTCAGTTCTTTGAGTCTTGTATTAAAACACATGTTTAGGAGACTGTCTTTTGTCTGTAACGCAGTTTTGAACACCACTACTTCAGGTGAATGTAAACAAATGCCTACGGTACTACTTTATTTCTGCTATGTCATGGTATTATCCTTGAAAAACACCAGTTCTATAAGGATGAACCCCCTTTTTTGCTTTATTAATCTCGCATGGTCAGACATATTTGTGTGCAAGCATTCTGTCAGCTATATCTCATAGTGCATCAGTGAAGAAGAAATCTGTCAGCTATATATTACAGTACATCAGTGAAGAAAT
>CM054135.1:97867410-97877410 GCA_028751875.1 Rapana venosa | reverse complement strand
AGGATATACCCAGTAGTTTTCTATGGCATTTTGTTTCAAATGACTGGATTCGTTTGCTGTTTCAGCAGTCAATGTCCAGGTTTCACTTCCGTACAGCAGGATAGTCTGAATTAGGGCTTTGTAGTAATAATTATTTCAATCTTTGATAAAAGAGAATTTTACTGTGTCACAACGCTAGTAGATTAAAGCAGCAACAATCATAGAGCTTATATCGTGCTTGAATTGCGAAAATAGTTATTTTTGTAGTGCTGGTCTTCCGCTAAAGTGGAAATAGCAAGCGTTACTTAATTAGGATGGCAGTGATCACGTAACTGCAATCACTGTTATCTATATACTGACGCTATAGTCACCACATCCCAAAACCATTCACTGTTATCTATATACTGACGTTATCATCATCACATCCCCAAACCATTCACTGTTATCTATATACTGACGTTATCATCACCGCATCCCCAAACCATTCTCTGTTATCTGTATACTGACGTTATCATCACCACATCCCAAAACCATTCACTGTTATCTGTATACTGACGTTATCATCACCACATCCCAAAACCATTCACTGCTATCTATAATTATACTGACGTTATCATCACCACATCCCAAAACCATTCACTGCTATCTATATACTGATGTTATCATCACCACATCCCAAAACCGTTCTGTTATCTACATACTGACGTTATCATCACCACACCCCAAACCATTCTCTGTTATCTATAATTATACTGACGTTGTCATCACGACACCCCAAACCATTCTCTATTATCTATAATTATACTGACGTTGTCATCACCACGCCCCAAACCATTCTCTATTATCTATAATTATACTGACGTTATCATCACCACACCCCAAACCATTCTCTATTATCTATAATTATACTGACGTTGTCATCACCACGCCCCAAACCATTCTCTATTATCTATAATATACTGACGTTATCATCACCACACCCCAAATCAGTCACTGTTATCTATAATTATACTGACGTTATCATCACACACCCCAAACCATTCTCTGTTATCTGTATACTGACGTTATCACCACACCCCAAACATTCTCTGTTATCTACATACTGACGTTATCATCACCACATCCCAAACCATTCTCTATTATCTATAATTATACTGACGTTGTCATCACCACATTCTCTGTTATCTATATACTGACGTTGTCATCACCACATCCCAAACCATTCTCTGTTATCTATAATTATACTGACGTTGTCATCACCACATTCTCTGTTATCTATATACTGACGTTGTCATCACCACATCCCAAACCATTCTCTGTTATCTATAATTATACTGACGTTATCATCACCAAATTCTCTGTTATCTATATACTGACGTTGTCATCACCACACCCCAGAAACTCACCGCCACTTTCTTTGGCCCCCGCGTGTACACCTTGAAGAAGGGACTGGCTCCATACAGGCGCGTGACGTTGACCACCAGAGAGGTCAGGTCATAGTCCCCACTGCCACTGTCCGGCATCGCCAGGCCTCCCAGACTGTCCACCACACTGGCCACTGTCCACACAGTCAGCAGCAGCAGCCAGTCAGTCACACATCAACACTGACCGTTGATTGCCCAACGGCTTTGTTCTTGTATCATGTGTAGGCCACTTTCATTATAAGTCACGGCAGATATCTCTGCGTGAAATTCGGACGGCTCTCCCCAGGGGGAGAGTGCGCGTCGCCACAAGAGCAGCGCCACCCATTACTTTTTTTCCTTTCCTGTTTGTATGTGCATGTGTATTTATTTTGTTTCCCTATCAGAGTGGCCATTTCCCTACAGAACGCTGCCAGGGACAACGATTGGGTTGCCGTGAGTCCTTTTAGTGCGCTAAATGCGTGCGCCAACATGGGACCTCGGTCTATTCTCTCATCCGAAAAACTACCAAGCAGACCTCCACTTAGGGTCGAGTGGATGGAGGAAGTGTTTTTGGCACAAGTAGGGTTCGAATCCGAACTTTTCACTTTCTAGGCAGGTATGTGCTTGAACTCCAGTCCACTGATCCACTGCATCTGTTTTACTGCTCTAATATATTTATGCAAACATGATATGAATAATTCATTGGCTAATGGGATCTCAGCAATTAGACGTCAGTAGCTCGGTAGCCAATCATATTGCAGTAAAAAAAAAATCCCTACCAAGCTCTACAAAAAATCCAGTTCAATGACACGTGGCCTGAAGATTTTAAGACTTTTGCTAAGATTAAACTGTATAAGCGTGGTTACCACTTGGGTGGGGGACCGTTTGCGAGCCTTGGCTTCAGTACAGTCCCCAGTTCACCCAGCTTAATGGGTACCTGCCATCTTTAGGGTCAGGGAAGGTAAAACAGCGAGGGAGAGGAGATGGGCGCCGCCCTCAGTAATTATACTGGCTCCTAGAGAAACTGAAGTCTCTGAAACCTCGCTCACCTACGACCACATGGGTTATGGGACGCATTTAATATTTCCCATTTAGGTCTTTGGCCATAACCGCTGGGCTACAGGCACTCAAGTCTTACCGATCGTGCGTAACCTCTCGTCCACAGCCTGCGGCCGAAAGAGACAGGAGCGGAAGAGGGTTCGAGCCTTGGTGACGTAGGTGCCGTCCCTGGCCGTGTAGGAGCTGGACAGTCGGTCTGAAAATGACCAGAGAAACACGTGACTTACACAGAGAGTGGGGTGAGGAGGGTGGTGGTAGTGGTGGTTGTAACGGTTGTAGTGAAACCAATGTCAGACGATTGTTGATGATAGAGAGAAGTTTGAAATCGTCGCTACAGAAAAGGAGACCAAACGAGAGCAATAACAACAAGAACTCAATGAAACGCTATCACGACCACCCCCAATAACACCACTAACAACATATCTCTCCCTCCCTCGCGCGCACGCGCTCGTGCACACACCACACACACACACACACACACACACACACACACACACACACGGTGCGCACGTGCGCGCGCGCCCGCGAACGCCTGCTTCCAATCCTGTGGAGAACTGATGAATAAAAAGGGAACTAACAGAAAACTGAACTCACAGAACCTCTCTCATCAAACTAACTCTCACATCTCTCTCTCACTCTCCCCTCATCTCTCCTCCTCTCTCTCTCTCTCTCCTCTCACACCACACACACACACACACACACACACGCACATGCACTCAAGCGTGCACACATGCGCGCGCGCACCATTCTACAACGCACAAGAACTACGTCCAAGTACCTCACCCATCTATATAGGCATCCATTATATGACTACAGTGGAGTTGGCACCCTTCAATGGAGCACACTGGCCGTTATGCTATGAGCTTGTCATAGATGAAGACAATCTGACCATTAGTCAAAGCAGAGCACCATCTTAATTAAAGCAAGCCTTGACGAACTGCTTACATTAATAACCAACAAAGCTTATAGCTTTGATAAAAGAAAAAAGATAGAAATTTGATCGAAAGTGTTTTGTTTTCATGTAACTATATCTTTTGAAATTCTTTTATACGTGGACGGCGAGTTAACATATATTATTTGGGGTTTTTTTACAACCAGTCCCCGTGTGCGTACAGTTTTCTAACTTTTATTATCTGCTCCCATCTGTACACAATGTCCGACTCTTCCAAAAGGCGAAATAGGTCTCAACATGTGCGCAAGATGTTCTGCATGCGTTAGGACACGGGACCTCGGTTCACAGTCTCATCCAACACATGTCCAGGAGAGTGGAGTCGAGATGGACGCTAAATCCTTGGTGAAAAAATAATCCCCTCAGACGGGCTTCTCAATGGTGGTTCAACCCCGGGCCTGTCAGACTGCGAGCACGACGCTCTAACCACCTGGCTACCTGGCTGCGCGATAGCCTGAAGGGTACAGAGATGCATTCGTGATCTGCTGACCCGGGTTCGAATCTCGTTCAAGAGGATTTTTCCTCTGGAGTTAACATCAGTGCCGACTCTACTCTCTTCAATAGTCTTTCGGAGGAGACTATGAACCGAGGTCCCGTGTGCGAACGCACGCAAAACATCTCGCGCACATGTTAAAACCCGTTTCGCTTTTCGGAAGAGTAGTCATTGTGAGCCGGTGGGAAGGGATGACAAAATATTCAAAATTGCATACACACGGGCTCTGGATGTAAACAGAAAAAGCACACGAGTGCTTGTCCATTATCCTCGAAGTAAAAGAATAGAATAACTTTTTTTAAATGTACTGAACTGAACAGGCTTTTGGAGAGACGGCGAGCTAGATGTAAGCCTAATACCGGTAGTGGTATCGATAAACCCCTGGCATCTGCACATAGTTTCAGTATCACATTGCCAATAGAGAGCTGTTATATATACTGCAACAGTGGAAGGGTTTTTCTTCTGATGGTAACACGATCCTTTATGATCGACAGTCGTTTTGTTTCCTGTCTTCCAGTTTAAAAAAAACCCTGACCTCTAATATCTGGAATAAGAATTCTGTCTATCACAACAACGAGTAGACTGTTATGCATTACTGTGCTAAATAGAGGCTTATGGCGTCAGTGTTATGGTATTTCCTTTTTTGTTTTGGGGGGAGGGGGGAACCATGCTTGCTCCACCGCTGAAATGTGTCTGTGTGGAGACTTTTACCTAAGGTATAGTTAGTTACTGGGAAGGGCAAGAGAGGGGAAGAGATATAAATAGCATTCTTGTTTCGTTTTGCCAGGCTTGTTTATGCCAGTTGTGATCTCTCTCTCTCTCTCTCTCTCTCTCTCTCTCTCTCTCTCCTCTCTCTCTCTCTCTCTCTCTCTCTCTCTCTTTCTTTCTCTCTCTCTCTCTGTCTCTCTCTTCTCTGCCTCTCTCTCTGTCTCTCTGTCTCTGTCTCTCTCTGTCTGTCTCTCTCTCGGTCTCTCTGGATGGCTTGTCATTGTCATTGTTATTCTCTCTCTCCTTCTCATCCAGACGCAACAAGAATCTATTTTAGAACAATGATTAAACATAACAAAAAAACCATACTCTCGGTAAAAGATATTGTTACTATCACAAACGCCTGCCTTTTGCAGCTAAGAAAAGAAGTTAAATATATAATTCCTTGAGAAAGATCTGAAAATGAACAAAGCAACATTTGTGTAGGAAATATCAACACATGACGTACCTAACTACGTCAATTCTTTGTTCACGGCAGGTATGAACTAATCAGCCTGTCAGGAATGGTATCTTCCATGTCCTGGTATTGATTGATACAGAAGTCCAGCTCAGCTTTTTACAGGCCCTTATGTCTGGAATGCTCTTCCAACACAATGGATACAGAATACTTAAACTTTATCAACAAACTTTAAACAGAAACAAGTACGTACCTTCCTAATGTTACAATGTTTAAGCTTTTTAAGCTTTTTCTTTTTGGTTTTGTTTTCTGTTGTTGTTGTTGTTGCTGTTGTTGTTGTTGTTGTTGTTGTTGTTGTTGTTGTTGTTGTTGTTAAGGATATATTTTGTGCGTTATGATGTTTGCACTTTTTAAAAGTATGTGTGTGTATGTTCGTTTTAACATGTGTGTGTGCGTGCGTGTGTGCGTGCGTGCGTGCGTTGCATGCGTGCGTTCGTGTGTGTGTGTGTGTGTGTGTGTGTGTGTGTGTGTGTGTGTGTGTGTGTGTGTGTGTGTGTGTGTGTGTGTGTGTGTGTGTGTGTGTGTGTGTGTGACTGTGCCTGTGTCTGTTTCTGTTTCTCTGTGTGTGTTTGTGTGTGTAAGTCCTTCGGATGAGACTACAAACCGAGGCCCCGTGTGCGAACGCACGCAGAACATCTTGCGCACACGTTAAATCCTGCTCCGCTTTTCATAAGACTAGGCCATTGTGTGCCGATGGGAACAGACGACAGAATTTACAAAAACCGCATACACACGGGGACTGGATGTAAAAAGCACATAAGTGCTTATTGCATTATCCTCGATATAAAAGGATAAAATGAAAAATGTATGTATGCGTGCATGCGTGCGTGCGTAAGTGTGTGTGTGCGTGCGTGTGAAGTGTGTGTGTGTGTGTGTGTGTGTGTGTGTGTGTGTGTGTGTGTGTGTGTGTGTGTGTGTGTGTGTGTGTGTGTGTGTGTGTGTGTGTGTGTGTGTGTGTGTGTGTGTGTGTGTGTGTGTGTGTGTGTTTGCTAATTGAAATGAGTCGACTGGTGACAGTATTTATTTCAGATTTTGAGATCTCGCTGTGCATTATTTAGTTATTTGCGAGTTTCTTTTTCCCGATGCTTTCTTGATTTACACAACTCTAGAATTGATCGTCACTCTGAAAGTTCCTGCATGGAGCTGTAAGTCGTTTTACGCCAAACTCTAAAGAAAAACCTTTCTTCGAATAAAGCAAACAAAAAATCAGTCTGAATATGTGCAGATTGGAGACAAAAAGATGAGGCTTTCTACGTAACGACTTCTTTTCCTCAAAGAATACTGCAACCAGAATTCCTTCCAGAAGTCTACCAAAAGAAAAAAAACCCAACTGATTTATAATACATAATACGAGACAGTACAGAACCTACCCCTTACACAGTAACTAGCGGGTAACTAGTTTTAGAGAAATCGATAGACATGTCAGGTGCTGTTATCTGTTTTCCTCATGCGCTTTCTAATCGTTAATGTACTTGTGCTCCACAGCTTCAAATGAGAGAGAGAGAGAGGGAGAGAGAGAGAGAGAGAGAGAGAGAGAGAGAGAGAGAGAGAGAGACAGAGAGACAGAGAGACAGAGAGACAGAGAGACAGAGAGACAGAGAGAGAGACGGTGAGAGAAGAATTCCAATCCGGTGCGGGGATGATGCCTGGGTCGCCTGTCAGTATAGATAGCATCCCCACTTTCTGGAAATCTTGACTTCTCGAAAACCTATCCATGGAGGGAGATGAGAAGATAGAAATTTAAAAAAACAAATCGGTGACTGGTCAGTACAGTAGTGCATAGTAGACAGGGGCACTCTTTTGAGAGAGGAGAGAGAGAGAGAGAGAGAGAGAGAGAGAGAGAGAGAGAGAGAGAGAGAGAGAGAGAGAGAGAGAGAGAAAGAGAGAGAGAGAGAGAGAGAGAGAGAGAGAGAGAGAGAGAGAGAGAGAGAGAGAGAGAGAGAGAGAATGACAAATGACAAATGGGAAAAGTTTATTGTAATAAGCAGGATGCTTATTTACAAGGGGACAGCGAGAAGGGGAATGGAAACAAAACACGTAGTGTCATATTTTGATAACTTAATTTATAACAGCTCAAATAGTCATCATAGCATGGATTCCATAATATTGTTACAGGACAGATTCAGATACTGTTTTTTTCATTACCTTTGGTTAGGCCTTACAAAAGGAAGTAGCAAGACAGAGACAGACAGACAGAGACAGACACAGAGAGTCACACACAGAGAGACAGAGAGAGACAGAGAGAGACACACAGAGACAGAGAGAGACAGACAGAGTCACAGAGGCAGAGAGGGAGACAGAGAGACAGAGAGACAGAGAGACAGAGAGATCCAGGTCTGGTCCCACAACCGACATAAATAGAGAGAACCTGCGCGATCAAATCTTCCTAGACTCTTCGTCCTCCCACCCCCCCCACCCCCCCCCCCCTATCCTCCCACACCCCACCCACCACCCCACCCATCCCCCACCCAAACAACAGAGCGAAGACAAAAACAAAGGAACCACAGAAGGGGATGGGCCACCTACAAGGAAAGCCTTCACAGAACAACAACAACAACTGCCGATGTCTTGGATCATTTCGGGCAGCAAAGGAAGGGCCTCACGCCGTGTTCTGCTTCCTCTGCAGTCCTGTCTGCAGCCTCTGATCTTGGCCACAGAAAGAACTCTTCCTTTGTTCTTTTGTCAGGACGAGGAAAGGGAGAAGGAGGGAGTGGGTGGGGTGGGGTGGAGGTGAGGGGGGTGTGGACGATAGGATGGAGAGGAGTGGGGGGGGGGGGGGGGGGGGGGGTTAAGAGGCTGATGTTGGTTATATTGCGTCAGTAGACACCGATTGTTGAAGTGAGATGGCTAGGCATGTATGTATTGTATTTTATTGTTGTTTTATTTCGAGTATAATGGACTAAGCACTCGTGTGCTTTTTTTAATACCCAGTCCCCGTGTGTATTAGATTGTGTAAATTTTGTCATCCGTTCCCACCGGCATACAATGGCCTACACTTCCGAAAAGTGGAACGGGTTTTAACGTGTGCGCAAGACGTTCTGTGTACAGCGCGCATGTGTGTGCGAGTGTGTGTGTGTGTGTGTGTGTGTGTGTGTCTCTGTGTGTGGTGTGTGTGTGTGTGTGTGTGTGTGTGTGTGTGTGTGTGTGTGTGTGTGTGTGTGTGTGTGTGTGTGTCTGTGTGTGTCTGTGTGTGTGTGCGCGTGTGTGTGTGCGTGCGTGCGCGTTATAAAATGTTTCTGTTTTATATGACCAGGTTGGCAAAAACAACAACAATCTGCCCATTGATATCTGCCGTGTGAAGGGAATTGAAAGGAATGAATGATACGGTAAACATACAATAGAAGTGATATTGGAGACCAATTTTCATTACCTTTTGTTTGTCTAATGGTGAATAAAACTCATTATTTTAGCCAAATATTACGCTAAACATCAAACACTTTGAAGCATGTGAATGTTTATATCAAAAAGGAAGACAATGCTCAATGTTTTCAGAATGATTAATATGATCAATACTCTCAGAAATAACATGTAAACCGTTTACAGAGAATTTCAACTTTGTAAACAGAAACAATTTGGTTCTATGGTGGTATAGTATTTAAATGTCTAGTAGCATGGTGCATATATATTGTTCAGTTAAGATTGTGTTCCTTGATATTGTTCAAAACCATCTACATCCAGAAAAGAGACGACGGGAAATAAAGATTCTGAATTTTGATTGTAAACTATGTGGGTGATGGGAAGCTATTTGTAAGATTCTTACTAATTTGATGAACTTCATTCGTCAAATGATGAATCTTGTAAAACTGAATGTGCAAGATTTGTGCGGTCCTTTTTCAAAACAATTCACCGTTCATTGTTATCAGTAAATAGTAATTTCACTTTTCATTCCATACTTTATGTCTTTCAGTATACATACCCTCAATAACACACAGAACATCAGGAACACCATGAACATTACAACCTTTCACCCACACACGTATTTGTTCCTGACTCTTTCTTCACTTGCTGCACACATAGAAGAAAAAAACAACAACTGCACCCACACACAAACATTCCCGGGGAAATAATGTCAATAAAAAGAAAATAAATGGAAACATAATGAGAGAGAACTACCAAGATTTATTGCCTTTTGGGGCGGTACTGTCGTGCCTACGAGCGTGGCGATTTATACGCGTATGGCGAGCTGTCCATTCATTTATTTCCCTTGCGCTTTCGCGTGCAGGTTTATGCTGTAACGCGTACCGCAAAAGAACAGTCTCGGAATAGAAAATGAAAGCGGAAAAACTAGCAAGCACACACGCAACTAGACTAGCTAGTAGAGAAATGAGCAAAAGTTGAACAAATACAAGCAGAAGTGAACCTACTGGCAACTAACATGCATTCTTTGTAGACTGCAGTGTTCTGGTCAGTTTTGTGCTGTGCTTTATAGCTATATAGCCTTTTCGCCTCACTGTGCATGTGTGTGTGCGCGCGTGTGCGTGCGTATGTGTGTGTGTGTGTGTGTGTAATTGAGAGAGAGAGTTTTGTGTAATATATATCAGTGATGGCGCATAATAACAATTGGTCATTCTTGCTTGTTGAGGCTAAGTCTATGTCCACTAGTACCAATAGAGTAGACTGAAAGAAGAGTATGAATAATTGACTAGATTCCAAAGAATTAGCGGACTATCATGGTTTATTAATATTTCCATTTCTGCTTGGATATCATCGTTGAATTTTGCCAGCCCCCTCTCAGGACACCCTGCCCGTTTCTTAAATGCATTACCTGTCTTCACCCTCGTCCTCTACCTTTAGTTTTCCCCTCTCATGGCAAGGTACCTGGACAGATTTAACCCAAGAGGTGGATCGGTGGTCTAGAGGTGACGCGTCTGCCTAGAAAGTGAACAGTCCGT
>CM054135.1:97857410-97859910 GCA_028751875.1 Rapana venosa | reverse complement strand
ACACTGACAAACACGGAAGACACTTTCGGCCTATTATTTGCTGTTGATAAAATGGGTCGACAATAAGAGTGTTTTGGGGCTAGATTTCAAAGTATCAAAATGTACACTGTGGGCAAAGTAAACGAGGGAGATCATTCCAGATGGATGGCTCAGAAATAGAGGAACAGCGAAGGTTAATTAACAGTAGATTGTTTCAATCTGGGTGCTTGGAAGCATGAGTTATCTGTTGCAGAACGAAGGGAGCGAGATGGAGTGTACGGGTGAAGACAGTTACAGAGATAGGAGGGTGCAGCTTTGTGGAGAAATGTATAACAGAGGGATCCAATCTTGTACTTCACTCTTTGTGAGACAGTAGCCAGTGAAGAGATCGCCAGAGAGGAGTGACGTATTCCCTCTTTCTCTCTGTCTCTGTCTGTGTCTCTGTCTCTGTCTGTCCTTTTGTCTGTGTTTGTCTGTTTCTGTGTCTGTGTTTTTGTCTGTCTGTCTGTGTGGGTGTGTCGGTGTCTGTCTGTCTGTCTGTCTCTGTCTGTCTGTCTATCTGTCTGTCTGCCTGCCTCTGTCTCTGTCTCTCTGTCTATCCTCTCTCTCACTTCTAACCGCTACTACATACAGCCATGCATGTTGACAAATTAATGCAGACACTAATACAATTAATATCACCTTACCCATGGTATTAATGTACTTGAATGTGACAGCCGAGACACGTTGTGAGGATTGTCAGAGACGAACAAGAAATGACACAGAACTGTTGGGACAGATCAACGTGCAATGTACTTTCTACATCTATTGGCCATTCTTCTTCGTCGTCAAACGCCCAGACAGCAACTGTCGCTGTCTGTCAGATGATCGAAAGTGCATTGCCCTGCAGTGAAAAGTCTGACAAGACAGGCCCATTGCCATTGTCTTAGTTCCTGTTGTGTGTACACACATAAAGGTAAAAGGTAAAGGAGTCCCATAACCTATAAGGTCGTAGGGGAGCGAGGCGTCAGAGACCTCACTTCTCTAGGGCCAGCATAGTGAGGGCGGCGCCCATCTCCTCTCCCTCGCTGCTTTACCTTCCCTGACCCTAAAGAGGGCAGGTACCCATTTACAGCTGGGTGAACTGGGGGAACTGTACTGAAGCCAAGGCGCGCAAACGGTCACCCATCCAACTGTTGGTTGGGGGAAAGTGAGTGCTCCAACCACTGAGCTATCCCGTCCCTGTACACACATACCGAAGATCAAATAAGCATGATAAAGATCCCGTCATTTACATCAGTGTTCAATGCATTACGGAAATACGAACACACCCAGCATACACCCCTGAAATCGAAATGCGGCTACCTTCATGGTGGGTAAAAACGGCCGCATACGGAAAAAAAATCCCACCAATGGTGAACCTCAGAGCTCTAGCCGAGGAACGAGGAATAGATCAGACAATCTGATGAAAAAAACCAACCTCCAAGATTCTGTATTGTTCAGGATGTGTGTCAGGCTTGAGTGGGCTGACTGTTGCTCTCGGAGAGCATTGGCGGCAGTAGCTGTGTGTCGCTGATTGGCAGTAACCTGTCCCCATGCAGGCAGACGGTCTGAGCATGCTCGTGTCATGACACACACTCCCTGCTCCTAGCCCTGCTGTGCTACGTGTGCGTCATGTGTAAATATGCTTGGGATATTGTCATTCTTTTTTTGCACATTACGCTCCGGGACATACACACACACGCACGCATGCATGCATCCGTCTAACACACTCTTTAACAAGACAGCTTACTCTACACAATCTTCCGAGGCATCTTTCTCATTAAAGTTTCGTTTTTTTTATATTTCTTTCTCTCTTTCGTTTGGCTGTTTGGGTTTCCGGTAGCTTTTTGTGTAGAATGTTTTTCTTTACATTCTCTCTCTGTCTGTGTGTCTGTGTGTCTGTGTGTCTGTCTGTCTCTCTCTCTCTCTCTCTCTCTCTCTCTCTCTCTCTCTCTCTCTCTCTCTCTCTCTCTCTTTCTCTCGCTCTCTGCTTTTAACTGTTTTCTTTCTTTCCCTTCTTCCTTTTCATTCATCCCCTGTCATTTGATTTTTGATCTTTCTCTATATGTTCGTCGCTCTTCTTTCTTTCTTTTCTTGGTTTCTGTATTTCTTGTCTTGCTTTCTTGGGGACGGGATAGCCTAGTGGTTAGAACATTGCGTTCGCAATCTGACGACCCGGGTTCGATTCCCGATCAAGGGGATATTTTCCTCTGGAGTTAACATCAGTGCAGACTCCACTCTCCCCAAAAGTCCTTCGGATGAGACTATAAACCGAGGCCCCGTGTGCGAACGCACGCAGAACATCTTGGGCACATGTTAAATCCTGTTCCACTTTTCGAAAGAGTAGGCCATTGTGTGCCGGTGGGAACAGATGACAGAATTCACAAATCCGCATACACACGGGGACTGTATGTAAAAAAGCACATAAGTGCTTATTCCATTATCCTCGATATAAAAGAATAAATAAATAAATAAATAAATAAATTTCTCCTTAATTTTT
>CM054135.1:97822410-97854910 GCA_028751875.1 Rapana venosa | reverse complement strand
TTATAACTAAACGAGAGAGGGTGACAGATAGACAGACAGACAGACAGACCGATAGACAGACAGACAAAGAGAGAGAGAGAGAGAGAGAGAGAGAGAGAGAGAGAGAGAGAGAGAGAGAGAGAGTGAGTGAAGGAGAGCCTCTTGTAGGCCTATACGTATACACATATGTGGGACGTATGTACACGATCAAAAACATAAACGGCCATATCAATGAAAGATCTGATGGTACTCCTTATCTCCTTCTTTGCACAACCCCCTCTCTACCTATCAAGCTGTAACATTTCCTATGACTTAGAACGCACACCACAAAACATTCACCCCCCCCCCCCCCCTCCCCCCCAAACATAAGCGTGTTAACAAAATTGAATTTCCTTTCCTGCCCCTTTCCCCCTCTCCTCCCACTCCTTCACTTGTAGCTCTCCACTCTCCAACCCCCGTTCCCTTGCTCCCTCTTCCCCCAACCAGCCCCCCCCCCCCCCTCACCCCCCTTGTCCTGCGCAGGAATCATCACTACCTACCTGCCTCCCTATTCCCCTCATCCCCTCACCCCTCAGTCCTTCGGATGAGACTATAAACCGAGGCCCCGTGTTCGAACGCATGTGGAGAACATCTTGCGCACACGTTAAATCCTGTTCTGCTTTTCGGAAGAGTAGGCCATTGTGTGCCGGTGGAAACAGGTGACAGGATGTACAAAAACGCATACACACGGGGACTGGATGTAAAAAAAGCACATGAGTGCTTATTCCATTATCCTCGATATAAAAGAATAAAATAAAATAAAAATGCACCCCCCTTTCCTCTCCAGCCTCAGTGGACTGGCTCTCCTGGCTTACAGTCTGCTAGCCCTAATAAGGAAACAAGCGGCAGAGATGTCCTCCTGTGTCGGCGTGTTCAGCAGTCAGTGCAGGAGCCTGGCGCCAAGCGGCGGGCATACAGGCATGCGCTCATGGGGACCAGGACAGAGGGATGTCCGCTTTGGTGGTGGGCAGGACGGGGTGGTGGTGGTGGTGGTGGCAGGGTGGGGGGTGGGGTGGGGAGTGGGGCGAGGGGGGTTGGTCAACTGTGTCCATCAGTTAGAATGGAGTAGTAGGGATGGTCTGTTGTAAGGTTTAGTGGGTTTTATACACGTGTTGCCTTCTTCTTTTATTTCCACTTTTGCTTTTTTCCCCCCTTTTTTCTTTCTTTGTTTTCTTCTTTTTCTTCGTTGTTGTTGTTGTTGTTGTTGCTGTTGTTTTTTTCCCTTGTTCTTGTCCTTCTTGTTCTTGTTCACAATTCTTCTTCGCATTTCCTTCTTTTTCTTTGCAATTCTTCTTAATAACGGTTCTTCTTCTTCTTCTTCTTCTTCTTCTTCTTTTTCTTCTTCTTCTTCTTCTTCTTCTTCTTCTTCATCTTCTTCTTCTTCTTCTTCTGCTACTACTTCTTCTTTGAGTTGCTTTTTCAAAATCATAATTATTTCAGCGATTTTGTTCTGCAAAATGGTATGTTGTTTTAAAGTCCTAGCCTTCTGTTCTAGGAAAGAATCCACGCTTACAAGAGTATGCTACACTTCAGTCTCTGGTGTGAGTATTGCTGTTATGCACCACAATGCAAGGTGGGCCGCCGATCAAACATCTTGAAATTAGAAGGAGAAAGGTTTGATAAGAATTGGAATACGAACATCCCTTACCATCCATCAGATAATGAGGCAAGTAGTTTATGGACACATTTTTACACTAAATGATATGAATAGTCACACAGATCCTATAGCAAAAGATACATTAACAAGGTGAATATCAACACATGAGAAAGAAGTTTAAAGAAACCCCTCTAAAGACAAGGAAGACACACCATAAAGAAACAAACTAGGAAGAAAAACAAACACAACAAAAACAGTAAGTAGGCAGTAAATCAAATCAAAACGTATTATATATTTTTAAAAAAATGATCGTCTTAATTTCACAAGACGACATACATTCTTCCCGCTTCCGTCAGGTCACGAGAGACGCATAAACATTGCAGATTTGAATTACAGCTCAATGCCAGCAGGCTGTCGTCTGTTATCACCCCAGCTGCCATCGCCTTCTCTTCCACCACTTGGAGAGCTGCTTAACTGTCAGCGGCAGCGTTGCCTTAGTAGTACAGAAGAGAGAACTGCCAAGACGAATTGCGAAGCAGATGAATTGCGAAGAAGATCAATAACAATAATAATAATAATAATAATATATGGAATTTATATAGCGCTGAATCTTGTAAAAAAAACCAAACAAATCGAAGCTAACAACAACAAATAAAACAACAACAAGAAGAAAGTAGAGACGGAGATTAAAGGGGACGAAGGAGGAGGAAGAGGAAGAGGAGGAGGAGGAGGGAGGAGGAGGAGGAGAAGGAGAAGGAGGAGGAGGAGGAGGAATGAAAGAGAGGAAAACACTATAATTATAAAAGCAACAACCCAGCAACAAAATTAAGGATAAAACAAGAACAACAGTAGGAAGAAAAACAAATGGATAGATATATACATATGTATATATATATATATATATATATATATATATATATATAAAATATATATATATATATATATATATATATATATATATATATTCTTTTATTTATTCCTTTACTTCGTGGATAGTAGAATAAGCACTCATGTGCTTTTTAAATCTAGTCCCCGTGTGCATGCAGCTTTGTCAATTTTGTCATCCGTTCCCACCGGCATGCAATGGCCTACTCTTCCGAAAAGCAGAACAGGTTCAATGTGTGCGCAAGGTGTTCTGCATGCGTTTGCACGCGGTACTTCGGTTTATAGTCTCATCCGAAGGACTTTTTGAGAGAGTGAAGTCGGCGCTGATGTTAACTCCAGAGGAAAAATCGTCTTGAACGAGATTCGAACCCGGATCAGCAGATCACGAATACATCACTCTAACCACCAGGCTACCCCTTTCCTATATCTATCTGTCCATCCATCCATCTCTCTCTCTCTCTCTCTCTCTCTCTCTCTCTCTCTCTCGCTCTCTCTCTCTCTCATTTGTTTGTTTGATGTTCTTGTTTTTTTCTTGTTTTTTGTTTGTTTATTTGGAAGGGTGTTTTTGTCTGCTTTTTGTTGTTGTTTTTTTTGGTTGGTTTGTTTTTTTCTTGTTTTTTTTGTTTGGTTTTTTTTGTTGTTTTTTTTTTTTTTTTTGGGGGGGGGGGGGGGTTCTGGGGTATGTTTTGTCTTTTGCTCGTCTGGGGTTGTTTGTTTGTTTGATTGTTTGGGTTTTTTTGTTTTTTTTTTCTTCTTCTCTCTTTTTCTTTAAAAAAAAGTTCTTTCCCTTTGCTTCTTCTGCTTGAAAGTATGAGTACTGAGTGCATTTTTAAATGTGACCCCATGGGCGGGGACTGGATGTAGAAAAAGAACATGAATACTTATTCATTGTCCTGGAAAAAAAAAATTTGTTTCTATTACTTACTATGCGTAGATGTTCTTTTTATGACTTTATTGGCTTTTTCCCCCTCTTTATTATGAGAGTGTATGGGTATTGCACTTATTTTATTACCATGACATTCAATTTGCATGAACATAATTAAAAAGTGTTTTTGTTGATCGTGTGCTATGTGAGTATTACATATTTAGTATTATCCCTGAAACACCCCCCCCCCCCCCCACACACACACACACACACTCAAACACACACACACACACACACACACACACGCGCGCGCGCGCTCAAACACACACACACACATACTCACTCACTCACCCACCCATATTCTCTCCCTAAACGACTGTATAGTTTTTAATTTCTTCTTGGTTTGTTTCTTGTTTTTATTGTGTGGATGTATGGGTATTAATTTATTTCATTATCATGACATATAATTTGAAACGAATATAATCTAAAATGAGTGTTGATGGGATCGCATACTGTTTTGGGATTTATATATTGGATATTATCTCTGAAATACACACACACACACTCTCTGTCTCTGTCTCTCTCTCTCTCACCTTTTATCGTCCTGCTTATAGTCATAGTATATCCTGATGAAGGATTCATATTTTATATTTTCAATACTTTATTGGACTTGCCTCTGTACTTAAGTTTTAATGAGTGCCCTATTTCAATATCTTATAATTATGTGTAACAAGTATGTGTACCATTTGACAATGTGTAGATGTTTATCTTTATGACTTATTAAGTTTGGTTGTGTTATTTTTCTTGGCTTTGTTGTTGCTCTTGTTCTTGTTGTTGTTGTTTGTCTGTTTTTCTCTTTTTTATCATCTTTTGTTGGTTTGGATTTTCCTTCTCTTTTGTTTGTTTGTTTGTTTTGGTTAGGGATTTTTTGGGGGATGGGGGTAGGGGTGGGGTATTCTTAGGATTTTCTTTTAATTGCTTGCTTTGGGGGGGGGAGGGTTGTTGGGGGGGAGCTGTTTTGAAAAGGGTTATTTCCCCTTGTTTTTATTGCGAGACTGTATAAGTATTGGGTTATTATTATTAAGATGTATCCCTAACGGGCGGGGACTGGATGTAAAAAAGCACATGTGTGCTTATTCATTATCCTCGAAATAAAAGAATTTGTCATTGTCATTGTCATTGTCATTGTCTCTCTCTCTCTATCTATCTATCCATCTATCTATCTATCCATCCATCTATCGATCTATCTATCTATATCTATCTGTCTGTCTGTCTGTCTATCTATAAATCTATCTGTCTGTCTGTATGTATGTATGTATGTATGTATGTCTCTATGTATCTATGTATGTTTAAACTTGACCAACAAACACCCCTTACTAGGCAAACAAATCCAACCAGCAAATTCTGTCAACAAGAAGGTGACGCCGATTCTAGTGCTGCAGCCAGACCTGGCAAACAAAGTGATGGCGCGAGACTGAAGGAAATAAAGCTGCACTCGGTGCTGGGCGAACACAGCAGGAATCTGAAGTCAGAACACCACAGCAGTATTCACGGCGATCGTGACTTGACTTGCTGGGGCTGACTTGACTTCTTCTTGCACTCTTTGAAACATCATGGCGGCACCGCAGTGAACTGCTCAAGGAAATGCGTCATGAACTGGCTGACCTTTCGTGAATATGAACCCCCCTATCCTTCAATCGGGGCTATAAGCCGAGGTCCTGTATGCGAACGCACAGAGTACATCTTGCGCACACGGTCAAAACTTGTTCCGCCTTTCAGAACGAGTAGGCCATTTGTGCCAAAGGGAACGGATGACGAAATTTACAACAAAAAAGAGGGGAAAAAACAAACTACATGCACATAGAGACTGTTTATAGAAAAAGCATAGGAGTGTTTATTTTGTCATTGTTGAAATAATGAATACAATCTTTCTCTCTCTCTGAATGCAGTGGGAATCAAGCTGTTGTAAATAAATCTGCATCACTCATTAACACTGGCCTGAGCTAACTTATAGTTCTACGAAGGGAAACAAGGTCTGAATGCGTGCGTGCACAACATATCCTGATGCCTTCAAATATGTGACCTCTATGCCAAGTATCATCCATATATGTTAAGGGTGAGAACCAATGGTAATCCAGGAGGGAAGATCTCCTCCAGCAAACTCCTCAGTGGAGACTGGAACCCACTGCCTCAAACTACAATCGGATCATGAGTATGATGCCTAACCATGCGGCTACCCCGAACCCCTTGTTTTCAAACCCAGGATCTTTAAGTGCTGAAAGCTTCATGGGTAGAGTGGATTGTCGATCGACTTATCTAAAGAGCGAAATATTTACGGTTTGGATCTGGCTTATGGAATCAGGATAAGAAAAACAAAAACAACTGTGCTGGTCCGTAATAGCGCACTGTCTAAAACACCATTCTTATTCTTTTTCCTCTTCCTCTTGGCAATTTTTCTTCTTTGCAATTCTTCTCCTCCTCCTTCTCCTCCTCCTTCTTCTTCATCTTAATTCTTCCTCCTCTTCTTCTTCTTAATTCTTTTTCTTCTTTGCCTTCCTCTTTGCATACTTCTTCTTCTTCTTCTCTTTCTTCTTCGCGATTCTTCTTCTTCTTTGCAATTCTTCTTCTTCGCAAGTTTTCTTCTTGGCATTTGTCCTCCTCCTCCTCCTCCTCCGCCTCTTCTTCTTCTTTATCTTGCGACAAGAAGCAGAACTTTCTGGAACAATCGTTGTTGACTCTGTGATAAATTCTCTTCATTCTTTAGGGACCAGAGATTTCAGGGCTGGCGAGGAGCGTGGGCAGTAGAGGCTGAGAGATGGGGGGTGCTCCCGCTGCTGATGGAGATTGCAGCTGTTGCTAGGTTCAGCACCAGCGTCCCTGAAGGCAGCGTGTGTGTAAGGAGATGAGGCTGACTTTGTGATGAATGGACAGTTATTAGGGAGGCAGATATCGTCTAAGTCAAAGTGGTCGCTTGCTGGCTGGAGTTCAGCCCCTTGACACATGTGGTTTGTATCACTTCCCGGCGTATATATCTGGTTCATACATCACACACACACACATATCGCTACCAAAGCGTGCTCTAGTCTGTTATCCTGTAGTCATCAATAACTCTATTATCAGCTGGAATCAGGGCTCTTGTTCTAAATGTTGTTCTAGTGGAGAAACAATGTATATGTCCACCTAACATTAATCGTTTGATATAAGTTTGATATAATGGTTTGAACATGTCTTTTTAGAAAAGCTGCGGCCGAGTTAGACTGTTACCCCAGACCAGGCCATTTCAATTCCAGTATGACTTTTTCTGCCTGGTAGGGATTTTATTTTACACAGAAAACATCTGAGTTCCTCCGTTGTTCCTTCCCAATCGTGTTTATGAAACGGCTCTACGCCCAAACCCTTTCTTTCTGCACGTTCATGCTTTCTTTTCGTGCTGCATGCAAGTAAGGGGACTGATTATGACACTGCTGCAGATTGTTGATAACACGTTTGAATCAGGTAAAGTGACGAACAATGCAGTTTCTCTCTACTCTTTGGTCGCAAAAGTCACACTGATGGATACACGGCCATTGATGCAACACTCCATTGTTAGTTTGCATCACTTGTCAATGTAGAGAGATCATTTATAGGATGCATGTCTAATGCCTAAAGCACGACAACTGAAAATAATGCATACTATTCTAGGCCAGTGTTGTTGGTGTTCAGAAATTAGCTACAACTCCTATTTTCTTGTTACATTTCCTTCCTAAAGATAGAAACTAACGAAAGTAAGGCCAGCTGTTCACTTTTGTAAGTTTAAAACTACTTCTGTACCAACACGCAGCAGCAACATTAGACAACAGATATACGCAAAGCCACTTCAAATCTGCTATTATGTCTTCTGGCTGAAGTGATCTGTCAGACCTAATAGCTCTGTTCCTTGTCCACCCCACCCCTACCCCGTCCCCAAATCCTGATCTTGTTGATCGGCCGGGACATGCTAGACCCTCTCCCCCTTCACTGTATGTTAGATAGCTGTAACTTGCAAGGCGATGTAAACAAAGTGGGCAGCTGGAGATTTCTGTTCAACACCGGTGGCGGAAAAGGAGCGGAGTGGGAACAGCACGACAGGAACATCACAGTAGACGAGGTAGCAAAAACTACCCTAAAGGCGTTTACACAGTCCTTCACATAATACACTGCTTGTTCAGTTAGACATACATCTGTCTTGGTCAGTTTTGGTTTGCTCTCTCTCTCTCTCTCTCTCTCTCTCTCTCTCTCTCTCTCTTTCTTTCTCTTTATTTTGGGGTGTGTTTTTCAATTATGGTGTTATTCCTGATTACGGCAGGGACCGGATGTAAAAGACTAAAACAACACACGAGCGCTTACTCACTATCCATAAAAAAATTGATTTGATTTGATTTGAATTTTTGTCTTTACCTATGGAAAAACCATGGAAGGACATAAGGTCACTGATGTAACAATGCATTGTGGGAAAACCGGAACTACGCGCTCATCGAAGCTCTAAGCCAATGATTTTATTTCCTCTCCTGCAGCATTGTCATCGGTTGTGCAGAACCAAAAGTGGTCAGTGCGGAAGTGTTGATAATGGATCCTGCCTCACCAAAAGTTCGGGACTGCCTCTTTAGGGTCAGGGAAGGTACAGCAGCCAGGGAGAGGAGATGGGCGCCGCCCTCAGTATGCTGGCCCCTGGAGAAGTGAGGACTCTGACGCCTCGCTCCCCTGGTACACCTTTATTTTTACCTTTTACCCTTACCAGAGATTTTGTACACTGTCTGGGGGTGTGTGGGTACAATTTGACTGATTGGCTGTACTCCAGCTGATTGAGATAATAACCGTTACAGTGTTCAGGATCAGTCCCCCCCCCCCCCCCCCCTTCCTCCTTCCTGTACCAGTCAGTCTGGGAAACTGTAGACTATGCTGACCTAGCTGATGGATGCCCAGTCAGTCCTCAGGAAAACAGCTGTGGTCTGGACTATGATGGTGGATTTGTTAGCTGGGAGGCAGCCACTTGACACTTGTGACACTTGCCATTTGCTTCCCCGGCCCCTGCTGGCACATTACCTGTGTGTCAGACATTAGTATCACTGGAAAATAACGTTCCTTTTTCTTGTTGTTGTTGTTTAAGTCAGTAGCCATTAGTGGCACAGAAATCAATCAAATTGAAATTTGTAATCATTGTTTTGTTTCAACAGAACGGCAGAATTGAGGAAAGGCAATCAGTCATTCGGTTTACCGTGTTTAACACGTGTCTGTACATAAACGCAGTATAAAAGTCACACTGCCGCCACTAACTGCGACATCATTATGTTTAAGATCAATTCCCTTAAGTCAGTTCAGGAAAGTAGACTTTTCTGGCATTGCTAATATAATTATGCCCGCTCATTCGAAGAACGGACAGACTTCACATGATGAAGGTCAGTCTGTTGGCTAAATTTCAACCCCTTGACCCTGGCAAGTTGTGTCCCTTACCAGTGTGCGGAGGCTACTCATGCTTCTTACTGAAGACGAATAAAGTTTTATTTTTTAAGCCGACAAAATTGGTTGCTTAAATAATTGTTCAAATGAAAATTATGTAGGATGTTCATTGCAGCAGAGAAGAAAGATGAACATGATATTATCGATGTTTTAACGAATGAAAAGTGACGAAAAAGATTCATACCAATGGAATAAGGGACTGACTTGTATGCTGCTGCTTTGGTGAGGTTGTACGCCGTCTATTGACTGACAGTGAATTGTCTGGCATCAAACAGACTAGACTGGCTCCTCTGCCCCTCTCTCCAGCTTCATTCGCTATGGTTATGCTGGAAAGTCTCTATCCTTGATATACGCAAAGCGTTTCAGACAACAAGGGTTAATTACAAGAGAAGCTGATTCAGCCACGTCCTCATAAAAATGTGCTGGTTACCATAAAGGAGTTTTAACAAGGCGTAGATACTAGTTCGACATTCAGGAAAGGCATTCTTTTGTTTGTATCTATTCCCTTTCCTGAAATAATATATAAATGACCATAGCTGAATGATAAAAGTATTTCTGACTTGACTTTGACTTGATAGCTATAGCAACTCATCCTCAAAATTTAGGGAAGCGTGTAGACATATTGAAACTTGTAGCCCCTGATGGTATATTTTTCCTGTCATAACGTCGTTTTCTGAATAACAGCAAGGAGCTATCAATCTGATTGTAACTGACTTCCTAATGAATTCTCAATCCTGGCAATTCGGTATTTGGAGCATCGTCTGGGCGTGTGGTAAGGCATAAGTGGCTAAATGGATGGAGTCTAGACGATTGAAATAAGGACTGTTTCCGTGTCCAGGGCAAAGTTGCTGATGTCGGCTGCGGTAAGTGGATCAGGCTCATATTGCTGATGGCTGTAAAGCAATTAGGCAAACAGACGGGAGGGGGTGGGAGGTGGTCATTGCCTGCCTGGTTATTGATCGAATTGTCAAATGTCTCATGGGTTTGGATTACCTTGCTACACTTACCCTAGAGTAGAAGAAGAAGAAGAAGAAGAAGAAGAAGAAGAAGAAGAAGAAGAAGAAGAAGAAGAAGAAGAAGAAGAAGAAGAAGAAGAAGAAGAAGAAGAAGAAGAAGAAGAAATGTAGAAAAAGAAGCAACACAGATGTGACAGTTGCCAGAGACCATATAACGTCCATTCAGGTCGATAATACCACAGTTGGCTATGGGTGGTAGACTGTTTAGGACGCCTTACTCATGTAGGACTTTAACACCTAGCTAGTCAACTAGATGTTTCACATTGCTTCACTAACTTCGTTCGTGGCTTCTTAAACGTGTTATTTTCTTCTTTATCTGAACACATTTGCATCAGATTTCGATAACAGGAATATCAACTCTTTTTGGTCTTTCTCTTACTTCATAATTATGAACAAAACAAAGAGATTAAGGCAATCAAGAAGTAAATGATGATCAGTTTGGGTTTATAAATCAACAACAAAGAAACAGACCATAAAGAATGTTCCAGATCGTTCTTAAACTTTTCTTGGTTTCTTGAAGGAAAAGGAAACAGCTTATGGTAAAAGAAACAAAGCCATTTAAAAAACCCACAACTTTCAGAAACATTTTTAGGAAAAAATGTTAGAACACAAAAAGAAACAAAAGCAAGATGCTTTTTCTATTTCCCTTTTATCGATTAAAAAAAAGAGTGTCGCCATTTCCCCTCTTTTGGCGAAATGCAATCAAACTGTTTTCCTTAACGCTGTAAAGCAGGCGAAGAAATCTCGCGAAGAGGGGCAGACAATTCAGCCAAGATCACTCTGCCACATGAATACAGAGTTATCGGGTTGGAAGGTTACACATTTCGGCTATATAGTAATCCTTGAAGCATTCTTTTCCATTTGGTGAAAGAGTCTTATTTATTCTGGGGGTTTGTTTGTTTGTTTGTTTGTTTGTTTGTTTGTTTGTTTTGCTTCCTTTTGCTGGTTTCAGCAAATCGGTGGTCTAGAGGTAGCGCGCTTGCCTACAAAGACATAAGTTGGCTGTAATCCGGGCCCGTGTTTGATCTCCGTCTGTGCGCAAAACTTGTCCTCTATCCCCTTGACCGTGAGTGTGGTGGTCTGAGTTTTAGTCTTTCGGATGAGACGATAAACTGAGGTCCCGTGTGCAACACGCATTTAGTGCACGTAAAAGAACACACGGCAACAATAGAGTTTTCCCTTGTAAAATGTTGTAGGTAAAAGACACTATGGTAGGGCAACAAATACACATGAAGACATGAAGAGAAAATAATGGGTGGCGCTGCTCTTATGGCGACGCGTTCTCCCCGGGGAGAACAGACCGAATTTCACGGAGAGAAATCTTGCGCGACTTAAAAGTGGTATGCATACAAATACAAACCGAATATAAGACGCATATCAGACCACTTACTGGAACCAAGGGATTTTGTCAGCTGGGTGAACTGGGAGACTGTACTGAACCCCAGGCGCGCAAACGGTCAGCCAGCCACGTTCAGTGCTGCTTAAGCTTAGCTCGGGAAAAGCGAGTGCTCTGACCACTGAGCTATCCCGACCTATCAATGGACGGATGAAAATCAGGTCCGACAGGCTTATTTTGGACAACAGAAAAAAGATGAAGTATTTGAAGGAAAGAGTAAACAAGACGTAAAATTAAAAGTAATGAGGAAGCTCAACCCAAATTAATACATGCAATAGAAAAGCTGACAGGAAAAAGGAAGACAGAGACTGGACAGAGGAGGCAAGGAAACAAAACTTTAACAGAGGGAAACACAGAAAAAAACACAATTTCCCTTCTTTCCAAATCTCCAAACGGTGATAACTGCATGTTCTTAACCATTTCTGTAAAAAGCATTACAAATTATTTCCTCTATGTTATACAGCACACGGGAGGGGGACGGGATAGCTCAGTGGTCAGAGCACTCGCTTTGCCAAGCTAAGGTTAAGCAGCATTGAACGTGGTTACCACTTGGATGGGTGACCGTTTACGTGCCTTAGCTTCGGTACAGTCACCCCAGCTGTAAATGGGTACCTGCCTCTTTAGGGTCAGGGAAGGTAAAGCAGTGAGGGAGAGGAGATGGGCGCCGCCCTCAATATGCTGGCCCCTTGAGAAGTTGAGGTCTCTGATGCCTCACTCCTCTACGACCACAAAGGTTATGGGACACCTTTACCTTTATAAAGCCCTCAAAATGAGACTGGATAGAGGGTCAATTTCTTCAGCCAGATACCACCCACCCACTCAAAAAAAGACTCCTTCTTGCTAAATTTTCACATGGTGTTGCAGACTTGCCAACCTTGAAGCTTTCTCTTCCATTTTGTGAGATGATTGTATTTCTTTTGTTCTGGATGGTCTTTCTTCTGATCGAAGTCAAATTCACCAACATTCCATTCCTTGATTGGTGGTTTCCTGTTTAGCTTTATCAACTTTGCTCGGGCCTTCCAGAAAAACGTCTTTGCATCAGTGCCCATCAGGTGTCAGCCAGATTGGAACCACAAGCCCTGACCTCAGAGTTATTTCCATCAAAACCTGGTCACCATGATCCTTCTCACACTGCGTCGTTCCAGAAAGAAAAGTAGACAGACAGAAAGAAATAGAGCTAAAAGAGAGAGAAACAGAGCAAACAGACAGAGAAACAGAGCAAATAAACAGTCAGAAAATGAAACAGAGCAACCAGGTGGACAAATGGAAAAAAATAACAAACAGACAAAAAAACCAAAACAAAAACATAACTAACAAAGAAAAACATATCAAACAGACAGGCAGACAGACAGACACAGAATAAACCTAACAAACAGACCGACAGAGAAAGACAAAGCCAACAGAAAGACAGTCAGACAGAGAAAAAATCACAGAACAAACAGACGAACAGAGAAAATGCCAGACAGATGGGAAGCAGCAGCGCACTGTTAGCGACGACACAGTCTGACCTCCCCGTTTCCAAATCCCATTCGATATTTCACCTCTCTGAACCATTTCCATTCAAGCCCCTCTGCACATCGCATACAGCCTCTTTCATGCAAATCACCAGGCCTACCTTTTTCAGGGGGGAGAGAGAAAAGCAATGAAGCGATGCTATCTTTCACACAGACATGTGCAGACAGGAAGACAGAGGGAGAGAAGAAGATATTGCAATAATGGCACAGGTCTGGAAAGCTCACTGCTTTAACGACGTCCACTTAAAAGCCGGTCGAGATGTTATCTTTGCGTGGGTGATTGCTGTCTAAACTGCTGTCTCTTCTTTCACACATTCTCCTCTGAACATCTTCAGCTTTGTCAGTTTGAAGAGAATGGTTATCTAGTCATCGAAGATGCTGTCTTCTACTTCTTCTTCATGAATGAGAAAATGTGAAACTAGATGTAATATTCTGTAACAGTTGTTTTTAGCTGAATTCAAGCTATGATGCAGTGCATTATTTTTCAAATACGGCTGTGCTGGCGTTAAGCACCTGACAAGTCAGGCTCAGCGCATCCGATTTCTGCATGGGAGAGAATTGTTATCGTTGAAGTATTTCTGGCAAAAGGCGGGTGAATGGAACACGAAGGCAGAGAAAAAGACAAGAAGGGGGTGACACGAAGAAAAATAACAAAACGGAACCAAGAAAAGGAATAAAAAGGTGATTTGTAGCACAGAATTTCCAGAAGGTGGGGATGCGATTTACACTGACTGGCCCCCAGCATTCTCCTAGGAGGAGGCAGTGAATCAAGTGGATACAATTATGAACGAAGGTTTCTCTTACTGATGGCTTTCAGCCACACACCAGCCGAAAACAGAACAAGAGCGTGTTGACCGTATGCATGTTGATGAAAACAGAGCCCCCGCTATAAACCGTGGCTGCAGTGGCTCTCTTTCGGGTCTGTCCTTGCCAAAGCTGTGTCATTGTCGTGGTGAATGTAGACCCAGAGCATCCACGAAACAGTATGCTTCGATGTTGGGTTGCCTTGTATGTTATGCTTTTAAATATATAATTTGCTGAGATTGTGTTGTATCTTATGCCTTGAAAGATATTATACTGAGATTGTTTTGTATGATATATTTTGAAATATATATGCTGAGACTGTCTTGTATGTTATACGTTGAATTTTATGTGCTGAGCTTGTCTTGTATGTTATACGTTGAATTATATGTGCTGAGATTGTCTTGTATGTTATACGTTGAATTATATATACTCAGATTGTCTGGTATGTTATACGTTGAAATATATATGCTGAGATTGTCGTGTATATTATACGTGAATTATCATGCAGTGATTATGTTGCGTGTTATGCTTTGAAATATGTATGCTGAGACTGCGCTCAATCACGACCATCCTCTAGCACGACATGCTGTTGGGGGTATACTATAGTCCCAGCGGAGTTATTCGATGTAGGGACTGTGGTCGCAAGTCATCCCACTTTGGCGCAGCAGGCCACCCTAAAAATAGTACAACAACTGAAGCAACTGTGCTATGCAACCACAAGGATGCTGTACAAGCCTATTAGTATACATCCTAGCATAACAACATGAATTCTCTGTATATTGGACAAAACAAATCTCCTGCAGCCAGAGTATGGCTGTCTATATGGCGAGGTTCTTCAAAACAGCTCTACATGCATTGGCAATGGCAATTATTGTTTTCCAAGAACGCCTCTCTTTCCATTGTTATTAATGTGGATCACATTGACATAGTGTTCCCCATCATATTGAGCCAAAGTCTCGCCACTTCTGAATGTCAGGTAGCCACTTGTATCCATTCTTTTGCAGTTCTGAATGTCATCTAGTCTACATGAAGGCAGACATGTTTATGGAACCACGTTTATTTCCACACGTAGAAACGTCCTACACGTCCTAACGTCATATAATATATAATTATATATATATATATATATATATTATATATATATTTATATATATATAATAATGATTTTATTTATATTTATATATATTATATATATTAATGATTTATATATATATAGAGAGAGAGAGAGATGATAGATAGATAGATAGATATTAATGATAGATAGATAGATAGATAGATAGATAGATAGTAGATAGATAGATAGATAGATAGATAATAGATAGATAGATTCACTTGTTGTGTGTTGTTTGTGTGTGAGTATGTGTTGTGAGTGTGTTCGTTGGTTGGTGTGTCTGTGAGTGAGTTAGTGTGTATAAGTGGTGTGCAATAATTATGAAAGAGTTCAATGTTTCTGTTTCTGGAGTGGATGTTGCTTTTGTTGTTTTGTGGTATGTTTGAGTTGTGTTGTTTTGCTGTGTGTGTATGTTGTGCTGTTTTGTCGCTGTGTTTTTGTGGTGTGTGTGTTGTTTTGTGTGTGTTGTGTTTGGTGCGTTGGAGTGTGTGTTTTGAGTATTTTGATTATTGTGTTTTTTGTTTGTTGATGTGTTGTTGCTTTGTGGTGCGTTAGCGTTTGGTGTGGTTTGGCGTGAGGTGGTGCGGTGTGTATGGTGTGCTGTAGTTTGGCGTTGTGTGTTGTGTTGGGTGCGGTGTGACGGGGTTAAGGTAGTTGATGTGGTTTGTTATGGTGTGTTGGATGTGGTGTGGTGTAAATGTGTTTGGTGTGATGTGTTATGGCGTGTTGTTTTTGAAGTATTATGGTGTGGTGTGTTTGAAGTATTTTGATGTGATGTGTTTTGATGTGTTATATTGCAATGTGTTTTGGTCTGGTAGTTTGTGTTGTTCCAGCGCGTTGTGTTCTTTCGGGGAGTAGAGGGGAGGGAGAGGAGTGAAGGGGAGTGAAGGGAGTGAAGTGGAGTGAAGGGAGTGGAAGGGTGAAGTGGAGTGAAGGGATGAGAGGAGTGAGTGAATGAGAATGGAGTGGAGTGTGAGGGGAGTAGAATTGAAGGGGGAGGGGATGGAGGGGAGTGAGTGATGAGAAGGAGTAAGTGGAGTGGAGAGAAGGGGAGTGAGTGGAGGGGAGTGAAGGGGAGTGGAGTGGAGTGAAGGGGAGTGAATTGAGGGGAGGGGAGTGGAGGGGAGTGAGGGTATAGGAGTGGAGTGGAGTGAGTGGGAGTGGAGTGGAGTAGGAATGAAGGGGAGTGGAGTAGAGTAAGGGAGTGAAGTGGAGTTGGAGGGAGTGAAGTGGAGTGGAGTGAAGGGGAGTGGAGTGGAGTGAAGGGAGTGAAGGGAGTGGAGTGGAGTGAAGGGGAGTGAGTGGAGTAGAGGGAGTGAAGGGAGCGAGTGGAATGGAGTGGAGTGGAGTGGAGGAGAGTGGAGTGGAGTGGAGTTATGGAGAGTGAAGGGAGCGGAGTGGAATGGATGATGGAGGAGATGGAGTGGTGTGGAGAGAAGGGGAGTGGAGTGGAGTGGAGGAGAGTGAAGTGGAGTGGCATCAAACCGTAGAGCCACACTTTATTTTCAAATCAAAACTGCTATCCTCGATAGAAGTCTGTCACCAGAGTGCAGCATTAGTAATCTGAAATTATGCATTTAGGTTTTTTTTAACTTTTGGCAGGGAGCTGTGCAATTTTCTGTTTGCATTTCATAGGAATACTGGAAAAATGAATATTGACCAGTATCAAGGAGCGTTGAAAGCCAACAATAGCACTAGTCAATGATGCACATAATTCATCACTACAAGAAAATATAAACATATTTCACAAATATTTTCATCAGTTTTTCATGCGAGTCTACGTACAAGACACACGTCATTATGAAAATGACATCCCATATTTCTAGAGTACAGCTTTTATTGACAAATGTCTCTTCTCTTGAAATAACAAGATGTGACGATACTCTTCTTTCAGTAGTTTGTTATAAACGATGTACAATGACAACGAACGGATGGGTTTATTTACCCGAAAACTAATACAAAGACCTTTTCTAGTTAGACATGAGTATCCTCCTTCTAAATTGTCTTTTTGTACTATCCAAAGAAAAATCCGTTGATAAATTACTTCCCTTTGGTCGCGACCGTTCATTCAGCCGGAGGGTGCTGATCTTGCTGTACAAAATAGTGACAGGTGTGGGGAGATTGGCCGCTTCAAGTATCGTGAAAACGTTTACGATTTAGTTCTGAAAATAGCTTCTGTGACGATGGCAGACTAAGGCAGAAGGAACGATGTTCTTTATTCAGAACTGTTTCTGGCAAGACAGTCCGCCCAACCTGCACAATGAATTGTTAGCAGTAACAGAAATGTTACAATCTCATCCTCTGCACAATGAGGTTCGCAGTAACAGAAATGTTACAACTTCATCCTCTGCACAATGAGGTTCGCATTAACAGAAATGTTACAACTTCATCCTCTGCACAATGAGGTTCGCAGTAACAGAAATGTTACAACTTCATCCTCTGCACAATGAGTTGTTCACAGTAACAGAAATGTTACATCTCATCCTCTGCACAATGAATTGTTCGCAGTAACAGAAATGTTACATCCCCATCCTCTGCACAATGAGTTGTTCACAGTAACAGAAATGTTACATCCTCATCCTCTGCACAATGAGTTGTTCGCAGTAACAGAAATGTTACAATCTCATCCTCATTCTCCTTATCTGTGAGTGGCTATTGTTTTCTAATGAGATAGGTTGTTTGGGGTGATCCAACTATGGCAGTGCAACAGTGTTACTTACAGGCCTTTTTTCCCGATTAATCAATGATCTTAATGTGAAAAGGCAATCGCTTTCTTAGCCTTTCCAAAAGGGCCAGAAATTCGAGAGAGACAGAGACAGAGAGAGAAAGTGGGGTGTAGAGAGACTGGCTGAGAAACAGAAAAACAGACAGACAGACACAGAACAAACCAGAAAAAGAAGGGTACAAGAGACAGACAGGTACAGAACACATGTTCGTGCACATGTGCACATAATTATGCATTTGTACATGTGGATGTTTGTGCATGTGCATGTGCTTGCGTATATACATGCTTGCCAACGTACCCGCTTACCTCCACGCGCGCGCACACACACGTGCGCGCGCAAATTACCTAAGAACTCATAAAGTAAAAGTATAGGAAAAGCAAGCATTTTGTCAAAAGGAAAAGTGTTTCACCTTTACAAATGTTTCTGTGGCTTGAAATTCTACACGGCAAGGTCCTATTTCAAATTTCTTTTTTTTTTGTTTTGACGACAGAGACCCGGTGAATGTCAAGCGGCACAAAATAACTTAGACTACGACAATATCATGCAACTTCTTGCCTATAGAACATCGTTCATGGTGACATTAAGATTGTCGACAAGCATTTCTAAAATAGACCGAAAATTGTGCTTAAAAAACTATACCAAAATAAACACAAAAAGTATGACAAAAATACCTATCTCGAAATAGTATGTCAGGAAGTCAGTACCTGTGTTTGTTTTTTGAATAGCCATCTGGTTCAACCAATCCCCGCGGAAAATGTCAGGTTCATGGTTCAAATCTGATCTAAGCCAACATTTTCTTCTCCATGTTTATAGTCCTTGAAGAATGGTCTTGGCGCGAGTCTTTCAAAACAGGAGAGGGAATCACACACAGATACATAGACACACACACACACCATACCCCCCCCCCCCACACACACACAAATACACACAACACCCCCCCTCACACACACATAAACAACCCCCCCACCCACACACACACACACACACACACACACAAATACACACACCCCTCCCCTCACACACATAAACAACCCCCCACCCCCCCCCCACCCCACATACACACACATACTCACCAATAGCGCGCACGCACGCACGCACCACACACACACACACACACACCACACACACACACACACACACAACAAAACACAACCTCATTACTCACCAATAGCATAGCGTCGGAATTGGTCGATGATTTCTTCCGGGTTTTCCCGAACGCGCGTACGGAACCAGGACAGGTAGGTCTTCTCGTTGTAGCCCCCACAGGCGTAGCTGTAGAAGTCCTGCAACAGAGAAGTGACACTGTTATCCCTTGTTACTTGGCTCTGCTGCTTCTTCTTCAATCCTGTAACAGGAAAGTGACACTGTTATCTCTTGTTACTTGTCTCTCCTGCTTCTTCTTCAATCCTGTAACAGAAAAGGGACGCTGTTATCCCTTGTTACTTGGCTCTGCTGCTTCTTCTTCAATCCTGTAACAGAAAAGGGACACTGTTATCTCTTGTTACTTGGCTCTGCTGCTTCTTCTTCAATCCTGTAACAGAAAAGGGACGCTGTTATCTCTTGTTACTTGGCTCTGCTGCTTCTTCTTCAATCCTGTAACAGAAAAGGGACGCTGTTATCCCTTGTTACTTGTCTCTGCTGCTTCTTCTTCAATCCTGTAACAGAAAAGGGACGCTGTTATCCCTTGTTACTTGGCTCTGCTGCTTCTTCTTCAATCCTGTAATAGAAAAGTGACACTGTTATCTCTTGTTATTTGTCTCAGCTGCTTCTTCTTCAAACGTAGCAGCTTTGTTCCCTGCTGTAGGAAAAGCACACTGCAAAATAATGATTGAGCATTATTATCATTGTCTTTTTGTTTCATTTTCGCACCACTTTAAGTCACGGCAAATTTCTCTGCGTGAAATTCGGGATGCTCTCCCCGGAAGAGCCCATCGCTACAAGAGCAACGCCTATTTTTTTTTTTTTCTGTCTGCAACTGTATTTTTTCGAGTGTTTTTTTTTCCTAGATAAGTTTGCCAGGGACAACTCTCTGGTAACCGTGGGTTCTTTTACCTTTGCTAAATAATTATTTGTAACACACAGGACTTCGATTTCTCGTCTCATCCAAAAGACTAGCACCCAGACCACCACACCTGGTCTGGAAAAAGGTTTCTGCACCAAACTGGGATCAAACCACCACACACTTCCATCTGGACTTTTGCTTTCTGGGCAGGTGGGTTACCTCTAGATAGACCACCGTTCCCTGTCTATTTGTGTCAGCTGCTTCTTGTGCAGAGTAATTACGCTGCTTTATTCCCTGTGCTCTGAGCTGCAGGAAAAGTACTTAAGGGATGAACGAGAAAATGAATGAGCATCATGATTATCATTAGTATATAATGTGGTTGTTGTTGTTGCTGCTGTTGTTGTTGCTTTATTGTTGTTGATGGTGGTGGGAGGGTGGTGGTGGTTGTGGGTTGTTGTTTTTTAAATCAAACTAGGAAGAAAAGGCGAGGCTGGGAATCAAACCCCAAACCTCCTGATTTACTTGTTGGCAGGCAAACGTCTAAAACATCCTGCCACCCTCCTTGTAGTTGATTCTAACCTCTGTGGCTTTATTATTTTTAAAAAAATCTTGAGCCATTACACACTAAAAGTTAAGAACACTTTTTCTTTTTAAAAATGAATAGAAAAAGGGTACAAACTTTTAAAAAAAAGCATGACCAAAGAATTTTTAAAAAACCCTTCTATTGACTGAAATGTACGACCATAAATCACCTGACTGACAATGGCTATCCCATAATGCCCTATCTTTTTCTCTGGAGTCCTGTGAGGTTTCCATGTTCCCACTTTAAGGTAAATCCTAGACGGCAGTTTGGACCGTCAGGTTTAAGTGGAGTCGTTTGTCTTTTCCAGGAAACGTACTACTGACACCCTTCAGGGGAACAGTGGGAGGGGGGGAGGGGGGGAGGGGCTGAGAGGAGTTTGACTTTCAAAGAGTCGAATGCGATTAAGATTGTGGGGACTATATTGTTCCCGTGTCTTCCTGTTGAAAGGGGGTATTGTGGTTTAAAAGGAGGAAAAAAAGAACAGCGTCAGTGTTTTCTCTTAACTGTCTCTGTATCTCTCTCCTCTCTCCTCTCTCTCTCATCTCTCTCTCTCTCTCTCTCTCTCTCTCTCTCTCTCTCTCTCTCTCTCTCTCTCTCTTTCGCTCTGTTAGCTATCTATCGTTTCGCTTATTTCTTCTGTTTGTGTCTGTCTTCAAGTTTTCTTCTTTCCGTTTCTGTCTGTCTGCCTGTGCTGCTTGTCTGTCTGTTTGTCCACCCGCCTACCTGCCTGTCTGTCTGTCTGCCTGTCTGTCTGTCTGCCTGCCTGATGTGTGTCTGCATGACTGGCTGCATGGTTGCCTGGCTACACACACACACACACACACACACACACAGAGAAGGACAGAGAACTATTGGGTGCTTGTGGTCCAAGTACCCAGTGAGGTAAGCTGCAGGGAGAGCGCTGACACAGACAGCTCCCCTTGGTGTGACCTTACTGGAAACTTGTCCTTAATTCAGGCAACGCTGTTCACTCCTTCTTCAAAGAGCCTCAGAGTGTTGTCTGACTTATTTGTCCTGGAGAGAAATGGCTGTCGATTCTCCGAAGGAGTTTTAGAAAAAGGGGTAATACTAATCTGTCACCTTGAAAGGACGATAATTATAGCCGAGGGGTTAAGACTGTTCGACTTCAATCTCATGGATGCATGAATTCGTGGGTTTGAATCTCAGCGGCGTTTGATGAATTCTGAGTGGGGATTGTTTATGATCTCCAAGGTCAAATTCAAGTGCAGACCTGGCAGTGCCTTAATTCCCTTCGTGTAATTCAAAAACAGAAGATCAAAGTATGCACGTTAAAAAATCTCGTCATTCATGTCAGCGTTCGGTGGGGTGACGGAAACACGAACATACCCAGCATACATCCCTGAAGACTGAAAGCGGCTACCTTCATGGCGGGCAAAACTCGGTCGCATACGCAAAAACTTCACCAGTGGTGAACCTCGGAGCTCTATCCGAGGAAGGACACTAGAATCTGTCACCTTCCACGACAATAGAGAACTGAAGACTGTCAGCCAGTTGACACTGGTGACGGCAGAACGTCCACTACTACAACCATCTGAGTTGTCAGGAGAATAATGGAGATCTGAGGTGTCTGTACTTCTGATCCACCTAAAGGCGGCTTGCAAGGTCATAATAAATAGACGAGATCAATCAAATGTCAAAAAGAAAGATTAATAGGGATATCAACCTCTTTACCTCTACAAACAAAGTGAGACGAGGGAAAGAAAAAAGGAGGGAAAGAAGGAAGGAAGGAAGGAAGGAAGGAAGGAAGGAGGGAAGGAAGGAGGGAAGGAAGGAAGGAGCGAAGGAGGGAAGGAAGGAAAGAGGGAAGGGAGGAAGGAGGGAAGGAAGGAAGAAGGGAAGGAAGGAAGGAGGGAAGGAAGGAGGGAAGGAAGGATGGAAAGAAGGAGGGAAGGAAGGAGCGAATGAGGGAAGGAAGGAAGGAGGGAAGGAAAAAGGAAGGAAGATGACAGAAAAAATGGCAGGGTAGAAATCAGTGGTCATGAAGTTTCAGAAGCGGGCGAAAAGTGTGGAGTGGTTTATCTGTCTAAAGCACACAGCAGGGACACTGTGGAGAGGCAAGGGTGGGCTCTGGAAGGATGCCGACAGTGGATAGGAGGTTATCTGTAAACCACCAAGAAGACATTAGGAAGACTTAAACAACTATTTCTTAAAAACTGTCAAGATGTATGTATTATCATTATTATCATCACATTATCATGGGGAAAGCAGATAGGAGTTTACCTATAAAACTCAGAAACACCGACAAATGCGTATGTATATACATATGTATGTATGTATGTACATATGTATGTATGTATGTATGTATGTATGTATGTATGTATGTATGTATGTATGTATGTATGTGTGTGTGTATGGATAGATGGATGGATAGATAGATAGATAGATAGATAGATAGATAGATAGATAGATAGATAGATAGATAGATAGATAGATAGATAGATAGATAGATAGATAGATAGATAGATATGAGTGTGTCTATGTGTGTGTCTATGTGTGTGTCAAGTCAAGTCAAGTCAAGTCAAGTCAAACTTTTATTTTCAGATGGTACATTGAATAAGCAGTGCATTTGCTTTTTTTCATCAAGCCATCTATCTAAAAAAAAAAAAGTGAGAAAAAAGTGTCTATGTGTGTGTGTGTGTATGCGTGTGTGTGTCTATGTGTATGTAGGTGTAGGTCTATGCATGTCACAGTGAATATCAAAAAACCTGGCCAAACCCTAGGGCTGGCTGTTATCTGGCGGTGTGAAATGAACAGCTCACCCAGTCGCTACCCCTACCTCACCCCCTTTTTATATTTCACAGCATTCCCCTGAGGCTGGGCCTCCATCTGGCCTGAATTCATGGCGACAGCTGTACCTCCCCGAGTGGGTGTGAATCATCTATCTTTATTTCAGGTACAGTGCAGAGGAGCAGTCCAGCATTGGAAAAGGAAAACAAGGATTGGAATAAAAGGGTGGGATGCTCCGAGGAGAAAGATAAACAATGCAGCTGGAATCAGGATCGTGTGTGTGTGTGTGTGTGTGTGTGTGTGTGTGTGTGTGTGTGTGTGTGTGTGGTGTGCGTGCGTGCGTGCGTGCGTGTGTGGTGTGGTGTGTGTGTGTGTGTGTGTGTGTGTGTGTGTGTGTGTGTGTGTGTGGTGTGTGTGTGTGTGTGTGTGTGTGTGTGTGTGTGTGTGTGTGTGTGAGTGTGTGTGAGTGTGTGTGTGTGTTTGTGTGTGTGTGTGTGTGGACAGGGGAAAGGAGGATGGAAGGGAGCGTGGCACTGGAATTCTAGTCAATGGTCAAAGAAGATAAATATTTGAGTATTTTATTTAATGTTAGCGTATTTTTGCATCACCTGTTTATACCTATTGTCAAAATATCATTGCTTCTTTTATTTGCTTTTTAAATTTCTACTGTCAGAATCTTTCTTTGTAGGCAGTATTGCACAAAGACGTGTGGTATCTGCCATGAGATTCTACTTCTTCGTAGAACGCTCAGACCACAGCTGTTGTTGTCTGTCATCATTATGATTTTAAAAAAGAATGCGTGGCGCTGCCGTTAAGCGCCTGACAAGTCAGGTCCAGTGCATCCGACTTCGGCGTGGTTGAGTTGCACTATGCAACTGGTCCTCATCATTGCCCACCACACTTGTCTATGAAAAAGGACTCTGGAGAATTGTTCAATTTTCTTATCTTTCAGAGACTCGTTACGTTGTTGTCCTATTCCCCACGTAATACAGTCCATTCCTGTTCTGAAACGATTGGTTGAAACAACAGAGACAGAAAACTGTTCAGAAACAGTGTTGATGCAAACAGATCCGATCATACAGACACACGCTGGCATGAGTCCTGTTTCTTTTTAAGCCTTCATAACAAGCAGACAAAAACCATAAACAGAAACAAGCACAAAGACAAAGGGGAAAACACAGAAAACAGACAAACAGTGTCTGTACAAGCACACTCATACGCCACCCCCTGCTAACAAACACTCACACATACACACACACGCACACGCACAGAGAGAGAGAGAGGGGAGAGAGAGAGAGAGAGAGAGAGAGAGAGAGAGAGGAGAGAGAAGAGAGAGAAGAGAGAGACCGACAGACAGACAGACAGACAGACAGACAGAGAATCAAGCAAGCAAGCAAGCATCCCAAAGATATGAGAATGCTTAAAGGAGTGTAAAGGTGATACAGGACAGTAACCATTTTCATTATAATTAACAAAAAATACCTCACAAGATCCTTACAATAACACCAAAACGATTCCTCCTTTGAATAGAATGACACAGATGCCACGGGAGATCAAAGCAGAGGTAAACCTCAAACCTCTTGGAATGTTGTGGGGTGGGGGTATGGGATGAGGGGGAGGGGGGTGTTTAACTCGGAATAACCCACTTTCTACAAACAAGTCACACACAGCTGTAGGCTTCAGCCAAACTCTCTTAGCAGCGCTTTTTCATATCTAACTTCATTTCTCTCTGCATGCAGGAAGGGATTGCATGCTTGTGTTTGCTCCCCTTCCCTTTCTTGGAGTTTTTCGGCTACATTTGGCTATTTTAAAAAGGATGAAGAACTGGGTTGGAGGCTGTAACTACTCGACAATGTGCGAAGCAGGTTTCGCATTTCTGATATTGATGAGATATTTTGGGTTTCTTGTCGCCATCAACGTCGGGTGCCCATACACAGGAATGCCAGTGCCAGAGGTGAAGGTGACTGATGGCCACGCTTCTACACACACAAAAATCAATGTCATTTCAGTCCTCTGCTCAGCGTTGGTCTGTGAAACTGTAGGCTGTGATATGTATCACAGTAGCTGAAACTGTAGGTGTTATATTATAATGAAGTAGCTGAAACTGTAGGTAATATATCTTAATGAAGGAGCTGAAACTGTAGGTGTTATATTATAATGAAAGAGCTGAAACTGTAGTTAATATATTATAATGAAGTAGCTAAAACTGTAGGTGTTATATTATAATGAAGTGGCTGAAACTGTATGTGTTGTATTATAATGAAGTAGCTGAAAATGTAGGTAATTATATTATAAAAAAGGATCTGAAACTGTAGGTGATATATTTTGAAGTAGTTTAAACTGTAGGTGTTACATTTTGAAGTAGCTAAAACTGTAGGTGTTATGTTTGAAGTAGATTAAATTGTATACTATAGTTTATTCTTTTTCGAGGATAATGGAATAAGCACTCGGTTTATAGTCTCATCTGAAATACTTTTAGGGAGAATGGAGTTGGCACTGATGTTAACTCCAGAGGGAAAATCCTCATGAGCAAGAATTGAACCCGGGTAGGAAGATCACGAATACATCACTCTAACCACCAGGCTACATAATAATGAAGTAGCTGAAGTTGTGTGTCATGTAATATTGAAGTAGCTGAAATTGTATGTTATGTAACATTAGGGCGTGCGTTCTACAAAGTTAATAGGTCTAGCTTATTGGCTACTGGGCGCTAATGGACTGTAGCCCGTATCACAGAACGAGCATCTGGTCAATGTCAATGATATTAAAAGATCCAGTGCTTTGGGAGTCGAACTCACAACCTAGGCAAGCCTGGTGTTTTGTTGAGTTATGCATATGCCTTGGGTTCCTTTGTAAACAGCAAGTTTAATACACGGTGATTTTATATTTATATATATATATATATATCCAGATGATAAATATGTATATATATATATCATCTGGCTTACATATATGTGCATCTCTCTCTTCTCTCTCTCTCTCTCTCTCTCTCTCTCTATATATATATATATATAAAATATATATATATATATATATATAATAGAGAGAGAGAGAGAGAGAGAGAGAGAGAGAGAGAGAGTTTTTTTGTGGGTGTAAGTGTGTAAGGGTCAGTGTTTGTGTGTGTGTGCACCACTCATACTATAATATCAGTTTGATGAAGTACAATATTTGTAAGCCTAAATCAATGAACACGTGCATCCTGTGCGCTTCTACCATAATTGTTTTCTGTTTTCTCACAGCAAACAGCAAGCAGGAAGTCTCAGGAGGCCAGAGAATCCATGGTCTTTCCTGAAGCCTTCTTCCCTCTGTACCTCCAGACCCCGCATGGACGTACGCCATGATGGCAGAGACAGACAGCGGCCCCCTACACCTGCATCAAAGCGCCAGCACTGATCTTCTCTCTATTGCACTGAAGCCCTGTGGGGGAGGCTGGCAGAAAGAGCATCAAGGGAAGTTCGGGTTGTTTTTGTTGGTTCATGCAGTCCAAAAGTGTTCAGCTGTAGAGTGGGTGGAGTCATCTCTTTTAGGCATTGGTTCTGTGTGTGTGTGTGTGTGTGTGTGTGTGTGTGTGTGTGTGTGTGGTGTGGGGTGTGTGTTAGTGTGTGTGTGTGTGTGTGTGTGTGTGCGCGCCGCGTGTGTGTGTGTGTGTGTGTGTGTGTGTGTGTGTGTGTGTGTGTGTGTGTGTATGTGTGTGTGAGTGTGTGTGTGTGAGTGTGTGTGTGTGTGTGTGTGAATTTATTCTATTCTTTTATATCGAGGATAATGGAATAAGCACTTATGTGCTCCAGTCCCCGTGTGCATGCAGTATTGAAAATTCTGTCATCTGTTCCCACCGGCACACAATGGCCTACTCTTACGAAAAGCGGAACAGGATTTAACGTGTGCCCAAGATGTTCTGCCTGCGTTCGCACACGGGGCCTCGGTTTGTGTGTGTGTGTGTGTGTGTATGTGTGCGTGCGTGCGTACGTGCGTGCGTGCGCGCGCGCACATGGATTTGAAATCTGTTGTTCATTATGTTTAAGGAGAGTAGCATGCGTGTAAATGGTTTGAGTGCAAGCGCTTCGATTTGTTTGTTTTTTACAAGATTCCGCGCTGTATAAATTCCATATATTATTATTGTTATTATAATTATTATTATTATTATTCTAGCCTGCGTCCTCTTCTGTTCGTGTCGTAAGGGAAGAGTTCAGTTCTTTTTGTTGTAGTTGCTTATTTTACATTCTGAAAACCTGTTCTTAATTCTTTAAATGCACATGCTAATTTCAAATGATCCAGCTGTTCTGTAACTCAAAGCTATTTTTCTGTCTATGTAGGATGAAGGGAACGGTACAGGGAGGGAGACGGAGAAGGAGACAGAGAAAACAGTGGGAAGACGATAACAAAGAGTGAACTTGCCTTGGGTGGAACAATTTGCTACGGAAAGCAGAGGACCGTAGGTATGGAGGAAGCTGGTTGCAACATCTTCAGAGTGCCCCCACGGTCTACAGGGTTTGGGGATAGGTGAATGGGAAGGAATAGGATGAAACAATCCTAAGGTTCATCTAGAGCCTACCTGTCCCCATCCCCTCTCAGCAAGGGAAAAACACGGATTATTGACAGGGGAGAACATGTGGCTTAAGTCCTGCTTTTAAGCGTTACAAGTCGCAAAATGCAGAAGCAAGAGTTCCATGTATAAATTCGAAGAACTTGGATTACAAAACATGTATGTAAAAGCAGAATACTGTTCTTGTATTTGTTGTCAATGAACAGATTTAGAAAATAAATTTGAAACTTCTTTTCCATTTTGGCGGCAATATTACATTGCTTTTAAGGCAATGGCGCATAAGATAAAGTTGACACACAAACACAAGAAGCAACAGTCTCTTTCCTCCTCTGCAAACCGTTCTGTTTGTCACCCCTTGATAAGTGACTCCTGGGGCTTTGGAGGTGACAATGACGAATGACTGAACAACTTAAGGAGGTAAAGATGTCAGCACTGATCAGTGCTAGGTGGTGCTGAAGTCCTTTGTGGGGGATACAGACAAAGGCATAAAGCAATGGCTTCTCCTTGGAGACAGCAACAACAGGGCATAGGGCAATGGTTTGTCCTTGAAGACAGCAACAACAGGGCATAGAGCAATGGCTTCTCCTTGGAGACAGCAACAACAGGGCATAGGGCATTGGCTTATATTTGGAAACAGAAACCAAATATGCAGCTGTAACCTTCATTCAAATAGAAACGTGCCTATTCTGTATAAAAGGAAAGAGTTCTAATGCAAACGGCTGTTTCGTTTTGTTTTGTTTTCGTTTAGTTTATGTCTTTTTGCTTTTCTTTACAGATAGAAGGGATATGAGCAGGATTAAACAGGACCACAGGATTAGGTTTGAGGTTGGCCAAAACACAACATCAACTGCAACAACAGCAAACTTAAGCAATGCAAAAAAAACTATAATAAAAAAGAAGAAAAAAAGAAAGAAAACTGCTACCAACAAACAAGTCAACCCAAAGAAAAGGAAGCAACCTCTGCAACACTTTTTGATGTTGCTCGATTTCCAAAACTGGTTTTAAAGACAATGCATACATCCAGTAAAGAATGTAGATTATAAATCTATACGTTATTGTTATTATCACTATTATTATCATTGTCATTTTCATTATCTACATCAGCATCGTAAACATCATCATCTTTATCATTATTATTATGTTATTATTATTGTTATCGCTGTTATTCTTATCATCAGTATTATTATAATCATTATGAACATTATCATTATTAAGAGAAAAATTCAATGCTGCAACGCCATCCTTTCAAAATTGCACTACACCTTTTTTCACATTCTTGTAACAAACCTCTTGTTACATTCCTGAAGACATTCACATGTTTCCCTGGACACCTGAACAGTGCACACCTCGCCATGACGACGACAGACCACTAGCCATGTCCCCCCCTTCTCCCCTTCCACTCCCCAATTCCATGTGTAACGGTGCCATCACTGGTCAGTGCTGTGGCAGACAGCGGTGATGACCCGGGGGGCCAGGAGCACAAGAAGTCAGCAGAACGGCGTCTTGCCTCCTGGAACCATCAGAGCACACACGTGGAGCTAGATGTAGAGGTCAGTCAACTCTGGAAAACTGAACCTGGCTTCGTGCACTTTTGCTGTCCAGAAATAAAAAGGTTCCCAGATCGTTTCCCTTCTTTCTTTCTTTTTTTTTCTTTTCTTCTCGTCTCCATACAATTAGCGAACCTAGATTTGTGTGAACAGATAGTAAGAAGCTTGTAAATGGTGTAAACAGTCGTGCTTTAATATGCTTTTCATGGCCTAATGCATGAAGATGGATTTTTTTTTACCTGTTTTCTTCTGTTTAAAGTGGCAGTTTGAATGATCTTTTGTGTTTATGTGACGGTCCCTTTTTGTCTTTTTCCCTTTCCATTTTCAAAATGATGGCGTTGATCTGTTTCGCTCATTAAGTTTGCTTGTTGTTTTCAAAATGGTAGTAAAGGTACTTTTTAATGATCAGGGGGTGGTGTTTTTGTTTTGACTTTTCATATCAATTTTGACATGACTATAAGTTATCATCCATGTTTGGAGCCTGCTTCCTTCCATATATCAGATATATGATATGATATACCCAGATATATGGGGGGGGGGTCTTTTATTCCTGGTGAAGGTCAGGAGAAGTGATCAAAAGAAATGCCAGAGGTGGAGATGACCGATAGCTACAGGCATTCACTGGAAATCAGCTTGTTACTAGTCTGCAATTAACAGCTCCCAAGACAGGTATGTGGCTTACCTGGCACAACCTGCTGATATTCACTTTAGTTAAGGTTAACTCATAGTTGAATGGAACAATTTAGAAAGGAAAGAGCTAAGGTTGATGTTTTTTTGATTCCGACACTCAGTAAAAATCTCTGCTATTCTTACCATCTTTTGCAGTTTGCTTTGTATATGGAGCATTGATAGAAAAAAGCAACAAAATGTTGCACAAAGTAAGTACGGAAATTAAGAAAAAAAATAGTCTGCTCAATGCTATACTTGTCCCCAAACTGTATCTACTAACTGACATCAGTTTCTCTTCTACTCCTACCACAACTCAACTCCAACTGGCTTTGTGCAAGAAATACTCCACTGACTGGAGAAAGAAAGCAACACTAATCCTGTTTTAAAAGAATGACAAGCAGAAGGAAAAGATGAAGCATCAAACAAGCAAAAATCTAACTTCTAAATAAAACCACCTATTAATTTCACTTTTTTCGTCAGAATCAAACCGCAGTTGACGTAGCTGTTGATCAGACCTTCAACGGCTGCTAATTAGCAAAGAAGATGACATTAAAGACATTTAGGAAGAGAGAGAGAGAGACAGAGACAGACAGACAGACAGACAGACAGACAGAGACAGAGACAGAGAGACAGAGGGAGAAAAAGACAACGCCAGAGTTCCTTCCATCAATACGTTCTGTGTGTGGCGCTGCTCTGACCGCCAGCTGGGGAGACAGGAGAGGGGCTGTAGCAAGTCTGCGTGACATGACACGGTGATTGACAAGGTGGCAGCTTTTGTCTTGCTGCATTGTTTTCATCTCTTGGCTAGGTTTTTATTTAGACTGGTTTTTCTATGTGGTGTTTATGACAATGTTTGTTTTCTTCAGAATCCTATTTTTGGTCGTGTATTTGGTTGGTTTTATCATTGTTGATTTCTTGTTCTTCTTCTTCTTGTTCTTCTTGTTCTTCTTCTTCTTGTTTTTCTTCTTCTTCTTCTTCTTCTTCTTCTTCTTCATCTTCTTCTTTATCAGACCTTCTTTTCCTTAACCTTGTGTGGGCCTTGGTGATTGAGTAGCCAGTGATTAAGTTCAACCAAAAAAGCGTTTTTCTTCTATTTAGAAACAAAAATTGTTGACATTTAGGCCGAAGTGTTGCAGGAGTGGAGCTTCCAGCCACTAGCGTACCCGTTTCTCCACTCTTCATATCCATGTTTCGTGTAGCACTGGCTAAGATTGATCTCCGTGTCTATTTTCTGCCTCCGTGGCCCATTCTCCTGCCATTTCTTTCCAGAGAGAAAGAAGAGATAACAGTTCTCTCTTGTGCTGAAGTTGAATGCGCTGGGCCTGACTTGTCAGGCGCTTAACAGCAGCGCAACGCATTTTCGCTCAAATATTAGATGTTGTCTGGGCGTTCAAAGAAAAAGTACATTCGATCTGAAGCAGATGCAGTTATCTTTGTGTGGTCTCTTGTTAATGAAGATGTATTTTTGTTGTTGTTCACCGTGTTAAGATTTGCCACAAGTATCAACATAAGGGGACGGGGTAGCTCAGTGGTCAGATCACTCACTTTCCCCAAGCTAAGGTTAAGCAGCATCTAACGTGGTTACCAAGTGGATGGGCGACCGTTTGCGCGCCTCGGCTTTAGTACAGTCCCCCTGTTCACCCAGCTGTCAATGGGTACCTGCCCATTTTTAGGGTCAGGGAAGGTAAAGCAGCGAGGGAGAGGAGATGGGTGCCTCCCTCAATATGCTGGCCCCTGGAGAAGTTGAGGTCTCTGATGCCTTGCTCCCCTACGACCAAACAGGTCATGAGACACCTTTACCTTTTTATCAGCATAAAAATAAATTCCAGAGGTGAGGGTGACTCACAGTCTTAAGCTTTTCCTGAAAATCGTTTTCACCTTAGCCTGCAATTTACAGACCCAAAGAAGATTGAGCGAAATTGGCTGATAAAAATCAGATCAAGAAAGGTTTACTCGAAAATGAGATGCCAGTGTAAAACATGGAAAAATATTTAGATGTTTCTGTTTTTATAATAACAGTTAGTATAAACCAGTGTACAACACTCCCTTCGGGTAGGTGGGGCTCGTCAGCCTGGGAAGGCAGCTCACCTAGGGGAAGGAAAACCCTGATCTCAAACCTCCGCTGTTGGCTAGAGATGAGATGCCTCAGAAGACTCCTTGGCATTTCATACATGGACCACACTACCAACAACGAAGTCCTACAAACCATCACCCAACAAGTAAAGCACTACGAAAACCTGCTGACCACAGTCAAGAAAAGGAAGCTCAGATGGTACGGACATGTGACTAGATCAGATGGGCTGTCCAAAACCATACTGCAGGGAACAGTGCAGGGGAAGAGAAGGCGAGGCAGACAGAGGAAGAAATGGGCAGACAACATCACTGAATGGACAGGGAAGAGTTTCTCCACAACCCAGGCACTTGCACACAACCACTGCAAATGGAGCCAGCTGGTGCAACGTTCGTCACTGCAGTGCCCCTACGACCCCGGAGGGGGTTATGGGAGCAGATGAGATGATGAGATGAGACAACACTCCCCCATATTCCTTTGATGTGTGTGTGTGTGTGTGTGTGTGTGTGTGTGTGTGTGTGTGTGTGTGTGTGTGTGTGTGTGTGTGTGTGTGTGTGTGTGTGTGTGTGTGTGTGTGTTGTGCGTGTGCGTGCATGTGAGTGTGTGTGTGTGTGTGTGTGTTTGTGTGTGATGTGTGTACATAATTTCAAGGAAACAAGACAAATTTGAATAATGACAGGGACATACTGAATTGACTAGAAAAAGAAATGAAGCAATATTAGCTGATATAGTGACCACCCTTACCTTACCAACAGAAGACTTAATTTGTCTATCATCATGTAAGCCCTCATCGCCACTTGTTGATGACTTGGCACTTGTTACTGTACTTCACTTTCTTCTAAGTAGTCTTTGCAAACTGTGATCTGTTATAAGGCGTGCACTTACTTTGTAAGGATGCTGTTTGTGTCATATTGTTGTATGTGGGTATGC
>CM054135.1:97812410-97819910 GCA_028751875.1 Rapana venosa | reverse complement strand
ATATATTATATGTTCAGTGTAGTGGGTCTCTTTTGTGTGTGTATGTAACTGTATTTGTCCTCTCTGCAGATTTGTCGGGCTTCATTCGATATTTTGCCATTTTACTAGGTTGTCTCTTACGTTTTGCTTTGTTTTTGCTTTTTACTTTGGGTGTTTGTGACATTTTGTATCGTCTAATAAGATAGTTCGTGCTTCATTAATTGGATATATTTCAGACACTTTCCAGGAACAACGGAGTTCATTAAATTTTGATCGCTTAATATTTGTATTTGTGTAGGGTTTCTTTTTCCCCAAGTATCGATTTCTGCTAACGCCACCAGTCTTTCAATCGAATGTGCGTATTTAACTGTCGCTGTACATGCTTTATACTTATGAACTTTATCTGTTTTGCAGGAACTTTTTCCAATAACTGCAACTGAAAAGAGTGGAACGACAGTTAAGGAAAAAATGGAAGAGAAAAAAACACACAAATAATTTGAATCGTAGAAGAAATAGGCGCTTTGCTATTGATGTGTCCTGTTTTCTTTAACAGACGAAACCCGACACTTGTATGAGCTGCTCATCGTCTGCTTACTGACAGTTATGATGGCATCACACAGAACGGGAAAGCCATCAGGAGAATGATCCCAGCCTTCATCACTATAGTTATGTGCACTTTGTCTTGTGTCCTGTTCTTCCAGAGGGTAAGACAGGAGTGGGGCAATGGTAATGATGACTATGATTTGTTGTTCCCAGGCTAGAGTTCCTCGGCTCACTAAATAGTGAGACTTTGGCGTATCTGACCGTTCCTCCCCCCCCCCCCCCCCACCCCTCCCCCATCACCACAGCCAATGAGGAAGCCGCATTCCGACTTCAGGGAAGGTGTCTGAACGCAACACGACACCTGTGTGTGCATGCGGGTTTGCTTTTGTTTTTGGTTGTTTGCTTTTTTGCCATCTGTTCATACCGGCACACAATGCCCTACTCTTCTGAAAGGCGGAACGGGTTTTGAACGTAAGCGCAAGATGTTCTGCGTGCGTTCGCATACGGGGCCTCGGCTTATAATCTCATCCAAAGGACTTTGACATTCAGTTCGATTTGTTGTTGTTGTCAAGCTGGGAAGAAAAGGCGAGGCTGGGAATCGAACCCAGAACCTCACGGTTTATCTGTTGGCAGGCAAACGTCTTAGCCATCCTGCCATCCTCCTCTTCTTTACAAGTATGACTGACAAGTATGACAGCGCAAGTCAATATCACCTACAGCTTTCATACTGCTTCTATTGATATCGTATTTCTTGTTCAGTTCAGATCGTATCTTCTCGTTGGTTGTTTGTAATAAGACTGCGTGTTGTCTGTTTTCAGGCTGTTTTCTTTGCTCTGTGATTTATTTGCGCCTGTCTGAAATCTGTTTGTGGCGGGGCTGTAAACACAACAAGCTCAGACAGCTCGAAAAAATGGTTTGTTTTATAAAACAACACTAGCTTTCGATTCTTCATCGGAATGATAAGCCCTTCTGTTATGTTGGTTTCAGTGTGTTCGAGTTTTGTTTTTTTTCTTTTTTCAAATAGATGCTCAGAGGTTTTTGCTTGTCTTTTTGGAAATGATATGGTTGTTTTCGTTTGATTTTTCTTGTCAACCGAGTGTTAACTTGAATATATCTTGCTTATCCTCAAGAGCAGATGAAGCTTTGTTGTTCAGCAGTAAAGGGTGTTTATATTGCTGCCTGCTTCCTCGACTGATTTGGTTATGTAAACGCTGATTTTTTTCAAGATAAAAAGCTGCTTAGCAACACAATGTGGGACAGGTTTTAACGTGCGCGCAAGATGTTCTACGTGCGTTCGCACACGGAACCACGGTTTACAGTCTCATCCAAAGGACTTAATATGTCTCAATCTAACAAAAGACTGACATTAATTTCACCTTCACTTCTTATTCTGTAGACCTCTTGGGGCACCGCTGAAGATGCTGCAACCAGCTTCCAACCCGCAGCTAGAAAGGATACAGTCCTTGAAAACATGAAAATGAGAAGAAACGACAGTTGGACAACTAGTCAGGGGATGAGGCTAGTGAACCCTTTTATTTCGCCACCCGAACAATCCCCCACTGTCCACACACACCAGGACACTCCGCTGACGAGTGCATGCTGCTATGGCTCCTTGACGTGAGAAGGGTCAGTGAGGAGGCCACACACTGCCCACTGGAGACACTGCTGTGGGATACGGGCAAGTCGCCAGAGTCTAGCGCCACCCCTTTCTTTCTTTCTTTTCTCTCTCTGGCCTTGAATGTACACTGACCAGTCCTGTGTCGTAGGGCTGTTTCTCTGCTTTCGTTTTTCTTTCTTTCATTGCAGGATAGTGAGATTTGGTATGAGTCGTGTGTGTGTGTGTGTGTGTGTGTGTGTGTGTGTGTGTGTGTGTGTGTGTGTGGTGTGTGTGTGTGTGTGTGTGTGTGTGTGTGTGTGTGTGTGTGTGTGTGTGTGTGTGTGTGTGTGTGTGTGTGAGTGTGTGTGTGTGTGTGTGTGAGTGGTGTGTGTGTGAAATAAAAGACTACAGACGAAAAGAACAAGCTCATAGGGTATATATATATATATAATATATATATATATATATAATATATTATATATATATAGATAATATATAATAGATAGATATAATATATATATATATTATACATTTCTGTACTATTGTTCTACATGCATTTCTATTACCATTGTTCTACATGCATTTCTACTGTCATTATGCTATGTGCGTTTCTATTGCTATAGTTCTATGTGCATTGATGCTTTACTGCTGTTTAGCCCGTCAGCGCCTGGGCTTTGTCCCTCCCCGTTCTGCAATAAACCATTGACGCTGGGTAGCGTGGGATGAGGGTCGGGGGGGCAGCAAAGTGAGAGGCTGTATGATCAGTGGCTTTCTTTCCCACTCGTGGAATTCCACTGTACAGCTTAGTCTTTAGTGATCGACTAGGACTCTCTGACTAGGAGGCTTGACTTTCACAGTCCTTATGAGCTGCAGCCCTGGGGGCTAGTTGGCCTTTGGAGAACATCTCCAACGCTGACTGTCCTTATGCTCACTTGGCTGAGAGAGTGGGGGTGTGCTGTGGGCAAGGCATCTCCACTATAATCAAATGTCTGCCCAGTTTCCGAAACAGCAGGTGCCTCCTCTGCTATGCTGGGTGATACAATGGAATACGACGGACAAACATAAAATAGCTGTATAATCCAGTATTGACACCGCCATAGACTGTACCACTACACATCGCATTTAGAGTGCTTATCATTGTTGTTTATGGTGTTGTTTTTGTTGAAGTTTTCTTGATGAAGATATAACGGATTAAAACCAACTCAAGGATGAAAACGAAATAAGAAAATGAACAGAATGAGAGGCTCAATGAAGAGATGAAGAAGAGAACAGAGATGATTAAAAGGACAGAGAAGGAAGAGAAAGAGAGTGAAGGTATGTTTATCAACAGTAAGAAGGAGAGGAAGAGAGTGAGGATGTTTATACAAAAGAGGAAAGAAAGAGAGGAGGTATGCTTATCACAAGAAGAAAGAGGAAAGGAAAGTGCAGGTGGTTTATCAACAAAGAAGAAGGAGAAACAGATAGGAAGAAGTAGTGTTTACCAGATGTCAATGAACCGCAACAATACCACACTTTTAACCACAACTGCAATGAACGGCACAGAACAGCAGGAATACTTTTCAACAGAGACGGAATGAAAGAGGCGTGACATCTAAAGCAGAATTCATTAAAAGGCCCTGTGTTTTCTCATAATGTGTGAGAAGAACGTCGTTAACAACAAAATAATGAAGCAAAGGCATTTTATAAGCTAGAAGCGGGGGCAGAAGTCACGTGTACCAGATAACAGGATGTCTGGAAAGTAGAGTGTGTTAATAACAAAAAATCGTGTTTCTTCCTCAAGGTGGGACATGTTGTCGGTCTGTCTAATCACAGACTGTCTGTTTCCCCTGACAGCTCTCGCACAATCTACGTCTCCCTCACACACACTCTTGGATGTGTGTGATTAGGTCTGTCCTGTCTGCTGTGTGTGTGTTGTGTAGTGTATGTGTGTGTGTTAGTAGTGTGTGTGTGAGAGTGTGACGTGTAGTGTGTGTTGGCTACTTATCTGTTACCTCCTGTCCCTCTGTCTGTCTGTCTGTCTGTCTTCTCTCTTCTTCCTGTCTCCTCTCTCTCTCTCTCTCTCTCTCTCTCTCCCTCCTCTCTCTGTCTATCTTTCTATCTTCTTCTCTATCTCTCTCACTTTTCTCCCATGAGGGCCTGTTGTGTAATATTCGAGTTGGAGTTGGAGCTCCATCGTCTCTCTTCCCTCGTCTTCTTCTCTGTCTCGTCTCTCTCTCTCTCTCTCTCTCTCCTCTCTCTCTCTCTCTCTCTCTCTCTCTCTTCTCTCTTCTGTCTCTCTACTTTTCCCTTCCTGTGCCTCTGCTTTCCTCCCTCCCATTCTCTCTCTCTCTCTCTTCTCTCTTCTCTTTGTCTCTCCCCCCTCTCCTCCTCTCTCTCTCTCTGTCTCTGTCTCTTCTTATCTGATGCCAGTTTCCATACACTAGCTGGCCGATTCACAACGGCTTAGAGATGAACACAGTAGATAACAAGGGATGTAGGCATATGCCTCAATTCTTGTCCTTTAGCTTGAAGTGCATGCGGCCGCACACGCACACACGCGCACACATGCACACACACACACACACACACACACACACACACACCACGTACATTCACACACGCACACGCAAACACACGCACAGGCACACACTTGCGCACTCGCACGAGAGAGAGAGAGAGAGAGAGAGAGAGAGAGAGAGAGAGAGAGAGAGAGAGAGAGAGAGAGAGAGAGAGAGAGAGAGAGAGAATTGAATTAAATTGAATGAATTTTATTTAAAGATGGTAATGGCATAAGCAAAAATACTTTTTTACCATCAGCCTTCTTGAGAGGGATTTATTTATTTATTTATTTATTCTTTTATATCGAGGATAATGGAATAAGCACTCATGTGCTTTTTTACATCCACTCCCTGTGTGTATGCGGTTTTGTAAATTGTGTCATCTGTTTCCACGGCACACAATGGCCTACTCTTCCGAAAAGCGAAACAGGATTTAGCGTGTGCGCAAGATGTTCTGCATGCGTTCCAACACGGGGCCTCGGTTTATAGTCTCATCCGAAGGACTTTGATATTTAGTTCGTTTGAGGGAGGGAGAGAGAGAGAAGAGAGAGAAGAGAGAGAGAGAGAGGAGAGAGAGAGAGAGAGAGAGAGAGAGAGAGAGAGACTGACAGATAGACAGACAGATAGACAGACAGTGACTGGTACAGACATTGAGAAAGACATCCAAACACTAGAGAACTAGAAACAACAGTAAAAAATATAAAGCATAAGCAAAAATAATGCAAATTCAAGATTAATTAAACAAAGGCCATTACAGGTTTGATACAATTATTGCAGCTTGAAAACCATAGACGAGCTAACCAGTTTGTAACAAACGGAATGACTTGCTGCTGACCAGCTTGACAGCTTAGCCAATGCCACATACTGTGCCCGATCTACAAAGTCAGCAGTCCACCGATTACCATTGGTATAGGTAATTACTGGTCTACAGACAAAGGGCAAGAAAAGCTCAACATATATGGCCATGGATCATTATCTTAATCACGGTAAAGGATACATCAAGCGTTAATATGATTATGTGGTAAAGATGTTCAATGTGGAGACTTCTTAGCATTGTCAAGAATTTACAGTACTAACAAAAAGAAACCCAAAAAGAACACACTTGCGTGTTTATACAGGGATCAATGTTTTGAACTGAAAACCTTGTGTTCTCTGTAGATATATGGTCAACATAGTCCAGATTGCAATGTGTTTTCAATGCGTGTATGTCTCTATGATTTTTGTATATTGTCTATGTATATGGTTGTTGATGTATGCCATGCTCTGTCCTGCACCTACCATGTCTCTGAATGTTATACTTGTTAACGTTCCTGAACGCCTGAGTGTCGATTAGTTTGGGTTGATTACTATGTCTTGTTTCTTCATTACTTAGTACTATGTAGAGATGTTTTTAATGCACAAATTGATGTAGTGAGCTCTAAAAATTGTATATGATGTATTGTATGGACATGCACATTTTCTACATTAAAAATTGTGGGAATGAGGGTTAAACTTATATTTTCTTGTGTTTAAGAGTACATTGGTATTATGTATATTAGTATCATCTGTGGCCTCTGCCATAGGGACTGTCTGTCATTCACGTGTGGGACTGGCCAGCCACACCCGACGCTGTACCAGAATGAACACCTAGAGTGCAACTCCATAGTCTTACGAGACTAAATGATGCTTACAAAAAAGTAGTATGTGTATGTGCACAATTTAAAGTAAGATAATTTTGGGGAAATGTCTATTTCAAACTGACGTAAAGCTTTGTTATAATTTTAACCAATGCCCAAGAAATCTGCGCCACTGATCAATTGCTATTTTTAATCAACGGTGGGCTCCTAAATTCCATTTACTCTAGAAACCTCTAATCTAGAAAGAGGAAGAAAAGCTGTGGTTTAATAAAGCAATAACAACAGCAAAGCAACAACAACAGCAACAACAACAATAACAGCAGCAACAACAGCAACAACACCAATAACAGCAGCAACAACAATAACAGCAGCAACAACATTAACAACAGCAACACCAACAATAACAGCAGCAACAACACCAACAATAACAGCAGCAGCAAATCACTCAAGCCTCTCCTTTCTCCGGACAGGAATGGCCAGGTGATGAGGTGAGCTGACCCCTCACTAACAAACTCGCCCACTTTCACATCAATCATTTCCGGGGCCAATCTAAAGGCCCACAAGCCCTTGCGCCAGAAGGGGCCCGCCATGATGAATGCGACGTCTTCCGGTCTTCAGAACGGAAGTGATGTGTGAGCAGATGTCATAGCCTCCCCTTCCCGTTCTTTCCCTAACCCCTTAGTCTCTAAAAGCTTGAAAAGAACCAAACGCTGTGTTTTTTATTCTGTGTGTCGTTTGAAAATAGGAACTGGAAATGGATGTTGTAGCCTTTCCTCTTCTTTCTCTTCCATTTTGTAAAGTTTGAATTGAACACTTCGTGCAAGAGTTTGAAAAGAAGAATTTTGCATGTCTTAAACTGCTTGGCTTGTCTTGAAGACGAAACAGATATAATTTCTTTTCTTGAGAAAAAAATCTTAGTTTCTTTTTGCCGCAAAGAGAAGTCTGGAAGACAGGTCAATGGGAAGAACAAAGCGAACATGGTCTCTTGCTTAGCGACTTGAGCTCAGAAAGCCAAGACATTGTTCATCGTGCATAATGGGATATAAGATATGAGAGAGTGGAAATCCAGAATCAATTAGTACTCTCGCCAGCATGCATCATCTATAGGAATAATTGCACCAAGGCTTAAACAAACCCGTTAGATGAACAACCCACCTAGAAATGATTAGAATTCTGGTTAGAGGGGTTAGAGAAACTAGCCATGTTAAACTGTATATCATGAATCAGG
>CM054135.1:97799910-97809910 GCA_028751875.1 Rapana venosa | reverse complement strand
CCGTGGTAAGCCTCCTCCATCCATCTTGGTCCTCGGCTCTGCGCAGTAGTGCCGAGTCATTCATCCTGGTCCATTCTCTGATGTTGTCCATCCATGACTTGTTCTGTCTTCCCCTCCTTCTGCCACCTTCGAGTGTTCCCTGCAGTACTGTTTTGGGCAGAGTGTTGTGGCGGGTGACGTGGCCGAACCATGTCAGCTTTTTCTTCTTGACGATGGTGAGAAGGGGTTCCCGTGGACCTGCCAGCCGTGTTATTTGACTCTTGACAAATTCGTTGGTCTTTCGTTCTCTCCAGGATATGCCCAGTAGTTTTCTATGGCATTTTGTTTCGAATGACTGGATTCGCTTTGCTGTTTCAGCAGTCAATGTCCAGGTTTCACTTCCGTACAGCGGATCGACTGAATTAGGGCTTTGTAGAGCTTTAGTTTGATTGGGAAACTGATCTCTTTACTTTTCCATATGGTGGTGAGTTTTGTCATGGAAGATGTTGCCATGGCTATTCTGACTTTGATTTCTGTCGTCGATCGCCCGTCCTTTGTGAGTGTAGCGCCGAGGTATTTAAAAGCGTCTACCTCCTCCAGTTGTTGGCCGTTCATGTAAATTTTAGCGGTGGCATTGCTCGTTCCTGCTTAAAAGAGTTTTTATTTAGAGTGTTATACCATCAGACAAGTTCTTTCTAATTGCATAAGCTATACAGAAGCAAATCAGAATCCGAGACTTTCTTATTTGCTGTTCCACCCCACAATTCCATGGTTTGAGTTTTTTAAGAGATAAACTATAACACATATTACAAAAACATATGACTCTTCTGAAAAAAAGCTGGAAAAACCCACCAAACAAAAACAACGAAAACAAAAATATAATACTCAAAAGCTTGATATAATACATTCAAGATATTCACACACACAAAAAACCCAGCTCAACAACCCCCAATAAAAGAAAATTCAGACAACAGCAATCCCCCCCCAAAAAAAAAAAACCAAAAAAAAACCCAACAACAACAACAAAAAAGCCCACACACAAAGGCAGCCCCATCAATAGCTATGGAAGTCTCCTTCATCGGTCAGCCCTGATGCTCACCGCCACCTCGGCACAGCACAGCACAGCACAGCACACAGGCCAGAGGCAGAACTGCTGCAGCCAGCTCTCAGCCCGCTTCCTGTGCTCCCAGCTCCTCTCAAAGAGCCAGCGGCCCGTACACTGGCATCGTCTGCTGTCCACACAACCCTGAATAGCTTTCTGCAGGCTTCCGCCACAGCAAGCCCGTCTTTAGACAGGACTTAAGAGGGTTCACACGAGTTAGGGTTTAAAAAAAAGGGTTCCCCCCCCCCCCCCAACCCACCCTCCTCCCTCCCTCTCTCTCTCCCCGCCCCCTGTGGGGATGCCAGGAATCTGTGAGTATAAATAGCACCCCCTCCTCCTCCCCCCCCTCTCTTTCTGGAAATTCTGTCTTAGTAATTTCCTCTTTTCTTTTCTTCTCTTTGTTTTCTCGTTGTTTTCATTTTGTTGGGGGGGGGGGGGGGGGTGGGTTGTGTGTTTTTTTAATAATAATAATAATAATTAATAATAATGTATGGAATTTATATAGCGCTGAATCTTGTAAAGCGATAAATCAAAGCGCTCAGATTTCATTTCATACCACTTTAAGTCACGGCAGATTTCTCTCCGTGAAATTCGGGCTGCTCTCCCTGGGGAGAGCGGGAGAGCGCGACGCCACAAGCGCTGCGCCAACCTTTTTTTTTTTTTTTCATGTCTGCAACTGTATTTGTTTCCCTATCAGAGTGGATTTTTTCTAAGAATTTTGCCAGGGGCAACTCTCTTGTTGCCGTGGGGTTTTTTTACGTACGCTAAATAATTACGTGTAACACACGGGACCTCGGTTTATCGTCTCATCCGAAAGACTAGCGCCCAGACCACCACTCATGGTCTAATCGATGGGCGAAAAGTTTCCGGTCCAAACGGGGTACGAACCGCCGCACACTTCAGACCCGGACTTTTCGCTTTCTAGACAGGCGCGTTACCTCTAGACCACCGATTTTTTGTTGCTTTATTCCTTTTCCTTCTATCGCCTCCTTCCTTTGTCTAGGTGCTGCCTTCTCGGTCCATTCTCCTGGCTTTTTTCCAGAGAGAAAAACAAAGTTACAATTTTCCCCCACGCTGAGGTCGGACTCGCTGGGCCTGACTTGTCAGGAGCTTAACGTCAACGCAACGCAGTTTCGTTCAAATAACAGACAGCAATAATGGGGACAGGATAGCTCAGTGGTCGGAGCACTCGCTTTCCCCCAGCCAAGTTAAGCAGCGTCGAGCGTGGTTACCAGTTGGATGGGTGACCGTTTGCGCGCCTTGGCTTCAGTACAGTCCCCCAGTTCACCCAGCTGTAAATGGGTACCTGCCCTCTTTAAGGTCAGGGAAGGTAAAGCAGCGAGGGAGAGGAGATGGGCGCCGCCCTCAATATGCTGGTCCTAGAGAAGTGAGGTCTCTGACGCCTCGCTCCCCTACGACCTTATAGGTTATGGGACTCCTTTACCTTCCTTTTAATAATGGATGTCCCAGCATTTGACAAAGAAGAATAAAGAAAGAAAAATATGGTGTTTACGAGCGCATGCTGTGTGTGTGTGTGTGGTGTGTGTGTGTGTGTGTGTGTGTGTGTGTGTGTGTGTGTGTGTGTGTGTGTGTGTGTGTGTGTGTGTGCGTGTGTGTATGTGTGTGTATGTGTGTGTGTTTGTGTGTGTGTGTGTGTGTGTGTATGTGTGTGTGTGTGTGTGTGTGTGTGTTGTGTGGTGTGTGTGTGTGTGTGTGTGTGTGTGTGTGTGTGTGTGTGTGTGTGTGTGTGTGTGTGTGTGTGTGTGTGTGTGTGTGTGTGTGTGTGTGTGTGTGTGTGTGTGTGCGCGCGTGCGTTTCACTGTGAGTCTGTGAGTTTGGCAGGGATCTACTTTACAGTTCCTACCATAATGATTATATCCCATCAACCCGACTGGTGAGATACAGACACCTGCAGTGTTTGTAGGGTAACTTAAGCAGCGCTCTCAAAGTCGTATCTTTTAAGAGAATGGAGGTCGACTGTGTTGTCCCAGTTTTCCATAGCAAGCCGACTCTGGTTAAGAGCCAGCCGGAGTCAGAAAAACAAATAATTATGACTTGAGATCAGCGGTCTGCAAGGGCTACGGGAGCTTGCAGAACTCAGCAGAGACAGACAGAGATGACGAACCCTGGTGGCACTGTACGGAGCTCCTACCGACGACAGGCGATGAAGACAGTTGAGCTGAGTTGAGTTGCTGGGTGGTTTGGAAGGAGAATGATTAACATACACAACGAGGAAGGGAAAATAAGATTTGGAAACGCCATCGTGCCATATAAAGAACTTCTGACCTCAGTGAAAAAAGCACAGACTCCAGTGGTACCGGCATGTCACACGAACATCTGGACTGGCCAAGACTGTCCTACAGGGAACAGTACAAGGAGGGAGACGAAGAGGCAGACAGAGAAAACGATGGAAAGACAACATCAGAGAGTGGACTGGCCTTGAGTGGAACGACTTGCTACAAAAAGCTGAAAATTGCGAGGATAGTAGGACGCTTGTTGCAGAATGTTCAATGGTGCCCTCACGGTCTGCTAGACTAAGGGATAGGTGAAGGGTGAAAGGCAGAGGAAGGGGGATGCTCAGAAACACCGTTTTCCCTGCAGTGAACTCGTTTCCGCACCACAATGGTCCACCAATAGATCCAGGGGCAGACGACACCTGTCATGACAGACGGCACAATATCCGGTCCTCAGACTGGAAGTGACGTATGAACAGCTGTTTTTGTCTCCCCTTATCTCTGTGAGCGGATGTCTCTGCATCCTTTTTTTTTCTTTGCAACTACTTTTCAACTGCCTGAAGTGAGATTCCCGTGTATGTGCGCGCGCGCACGTGTGTGTGTGTGTGTGTGTGTGTGTGTGTGTGTGTGGTGTGTGTGTGTGTGTGTGTGTGTGTGTGTGTGTGTGTTGTGTGTGTGCGCGCGGAATGGGGGGTGCGTGTGCGTGTGTGTGTGTGTGTGTGTGTTTTGTGCGCTCGCGCGCGCGTGTGTGTGTATGCAAGTGAAATTAATCAATGTTCATGATATGTGGTTGCATATGCATACGTTCATGAATGTACATTAAGGGTAAATTGTACCATGTTACGTCAGACTATTTTGAGGAAAACCAAAAAGGACTTAGAATATTTCAAAACAGTTGAAAGACTAGAGTCTTCGGATATTGTTTGCTTCAGAAAAGTAGAAATAGTAAATCAGAATAGACAGCAATGCAGACCAGAAAAGAAAAAAATACTAATAGGTGGCGCTAGTCTTGTGGCGACACGCTCTCCCTGGGGAGAGCAGCTCAAATTGTATGCAGAGAACTTTGCCGTAGCTTAAAAGGGTGTACAACACGATGCAGTACAGTACAATGCAGTACAATACAGTACAGTACAATACAATATGATATAATACAATACAAGACAAGACAAGAGAAGGCAAGATAATCCTATGCAATACATTACAATACAATGCCATGAAATGAAATGCAATATACCTCAAATGCAATACAATGCAATGTAATGCAATGCGACACAATGCAACACAATACAACACAGCACAATAATAATACAGTACAGCACAACACAATACAATATACAATACGATACAATACAACGGTTAAAACAGCCAGTCACAATCTAAACTGAGCTAAATCCACCTGTGTGATAACGAACACCTTCACACGTTAGGCAGAATAGCGAGGACTTGTCCAGTGACTTCTGTAGCTTCCACTGACATACACATCCTTTTCGTGAGGTTTTTCTTACTCTGAATCTTGCCCCAACGTGAACAAGGACCATTACATTGGGAAAAAACCTCTTCTCTAAGAGTGTATTCTCTAGAAAAGACGAATATAGTTTAGGCCTCAAAGAGTCGATGGTAACAAGTTATGTACCTGTATCTTGAACCATATGTATGTCAGCTATTGCGAAATAAGGATGTGTTTATCACTTTTTCATTCCAAATGGGGGAGGGGAGTACACCTCTCTCTCCATATTTTGCTTTTTGTTCTTGTTCTATCATTTCTTCTTTAAGGGGGGCCAATTTCTCGTTTCAATAGCTTTGAGTCCTTTTTTTTCGTTGTATATTTTACAGCACTTGGATCTTTTTCCACCCTTCTTTTCCCCTAATATACTTTCTTCTTACATACGTCTTGCTCTTTGTGCTGCTCCTCAACACAAGACTGCACAAGATTAGCTGAGGCAAAGAAAGATGTGTAGCTGTGGAAAACGCTCTCCCTACAGTGTGTGCCAGGCGGAGTCTTTATTGCCAATTTTGTGGGCCGAGCCTTTGGGAGAGGTGACAAGCGCTTTGTAATTTGTTCCCCCGTTGCGTGAAGCAGATTACTGTACTTGTAAGCTTGCTTGTAAGTGTGACGATGCGCATGAAAGCAACAAGAGAAAGAAAGATGGAATGACATACTACAGTTTTTTCTCTATTGTTTCTTCTCTTTTTCCTTCTTCTAAAGAAGAAGTTGCTCTTCTAAAATAAAAATTTCATGCGATAGTTTTTTTGAAGAAATACGGGGTCTTTTGTTCTGTGTACATAACTTAGTGTATTTAAATCACGATAATCCCTAAAAGTGATCAGCCGCCCTGGTGCAGTGGTTAACATCTTGGGTTACAAATTGAAAAATCGCGGTTTGAATCTCATGAGTCATAGGGATTTTTTCGGATTCCCGCCGGCTCTGTGCTGTGGGCTCAGTGGGAAGACTGGGATCACACAGTCGAGCTTCATCCACTTAACGGATGCAATTTTTAGGGTGTTGCTCAATCTGCCTGACGAACACTGCAGGTGTCTGTATGTCTCAGGTCCGGTTGATACCGGGATATATAAGCTGACTATATTTCCGATTTCATCTCCGAAAAAGACATTGATTTAACCTTTCTTACTGAAACCTGGCTTAAAGCACATAGACACGAACCAAAAATAAAACAACTAACACCACATGGCTACAGAACCGTTTCTTTTCCCCGACTCTCCCGTGGAGGTGGCATTGCCATCATTTATAAAGACATGTTGCAACCAGCTCTTTCTTTCAATCAAAACTTTCCTTTTTCACATGAATCCTTTGAAGTTTGCCAACTCAACCTCAACCTACCTGGCCATTCTATTACTTTCTGTTGCCTCTACCGTCCACCTCCTAACCGTAAGAACAATCTGACAGCTTCCTTTTTCATCAAGAATTTCAGTCACTCCTTGACCACTATAGCCTCTCTTCCACTAAGCTCATAATTCTCGGTGACTTCAACTTCCATTTTGACAACCAGTCTTCTCCTGATGTCAAACGTCTTTCTCTTTCTCTGTTAAATTAATCTCTTTCTCAACTGGTAAGTGAACCAACACACAGATCCGGTCATATTTTAGACTGGCTGATCACCAATGCTTTGTTTAACCTTGTTACATCTGTCTCCGTCACTGATGAACTGCATTCTGATCATTCCGCCATTCTTTTCTTCCTTAACATCACAAAACCTGTAAGAAAAAAGAAATATGTTACCCGCCGCAATCTTAAGGCCATGAACATTCAAACCTTCTCTTCACAAGCTTGGAACGCCTTTCGCAACTTCTGACCACACTGACCTCTCAGAACACACTATAACACTGTCCTCCGCCAATTGCTTGACGAGCATGCACCTCCAACTGACCATCTCCTGCCTGACAGGTCCTGTGCGCCATGGTACACTAAGGATATTTTGATGGCCAAACGCAAACGTCGGCGTCTAGAACGGCAGTGGCGGAAATCAAAAATGGAAATCAATAAACAGCTTCTCGAAAACAAACAAACAAAGTCAAATTTTTAATCCATTCAGCAAGACAAATTATTACTCTTCCCAGTTCTCTGCGCTAAATCCATAAAATCTCTGTTCACCCTCACCTCAAATCTTCTTGGATCTGCAAAAACAAGCCCTCTCCTACCACCCACAGCCTGTCTGAACTTCCCTCCATCTTTTCTTCCTACTTTTCAGATAAAGTCCGCAACATTCGCTCCGGACTGGATCAGACTCATTTCCAGCCTGCACTCCTGTCCCAATTCACTGGCACTCCTCTCTTTTTCTTCAATCCCACAAGCGAAAGCGAAATCACAACAATTCTGAAAGAAATGACGATTAAATCATGCGATCTTGATCCCATACCTGCTCCTGTCTTCTCACAATGCCTTCCACAACTTGTACCTCTGCACCGAAATAGTAAACTCATCTCTTCTGTCAGGAAATTTTCCATCAGCTCTCAAAACCAGAATAGTCACACCTCTACTAAAAAAACCTGACCTTGATCCCAACATTCTAAAGAATTACAGACCTGTCTCTAACTTATCTTTCATCTCCAAAGTACTTGAAAAAGTTGTTCTAAAACAACTCAACAACCACCTTCATTCCAATAATCTCCTTCCCCCTTTTCAATCTGCCTATCGTGCCAACCACAGCACCGAAACACCCTAGTCCACACTTAGATACACTTTTACTCGCTGCTGATGCAGGGAAAATATCCCTTCTCACTCTTCTCGACCTATCTGCTGCCTTTGACACTATAGATCACTCAATTCTTCTTTCTCGCCTCCAGAACATGTTTGGTATTAATGGCACTGCCCTCACCTGGTTTTAGTTCATAACTCACAAACCGATACAGAAAGCTATTGTCAGCAAAATTCAATCAAAACCTGTCAAACTGGAAGTGGATGTCCCACAGGGATCAGTTCTGGGTCCTGTTCTCTTCACTCTTTACACTGCTCCACTCTCACACATACTAAACCACCATCATATTGATCATCATTTCTATGCCGATGACACTCAGCCTCAATGTAGCAATACCCTTGAAAATCTGCCTTCCCTCCTGACAAATATGGCCCACTGCCTTCTAGACATTCAAAACTGGATGACTCAAATAAGTTACAGCTAAATGCCGATAAAACGGAAGCCATGCTCATAGGGACCAAACATAAACTTTCCTCCATCACAACGACTTCAGTGGAATTCAGCAATACGTCGGTTCCTCTGTCCAGCTCTGTGAAATATCTAGGTGTGGTTCTTGACAACACACTCTCTATGAAAAAATTAATCACCCAGACCTGCCAGTCTTGCTACTATCAATTACGGCGCATAAGTGCAATTCGCAAGTATCTGTCTACTGAAGCAACATCCAAACTTGTCACGTCTCTCATTCTTTCTCGACTGGACTACTGTAATTCTCTCTTGGCTGGTTTGCCGGCATCATCCATCTACTCCCTTAAACGCATCAAAACTCTGCAGCTCGACTGGTCCTTGGAAAGAAAAAATCTAAACACATCACTCCTCTTTTGCGATCTCTTCACTGGCTGCCTGTCTCACAAAGAATAAAGAATAACATTAATACCCTTTGTTTCAAATGTCTCCACAAATCTGCACCTTCTTATCTCTGTAACTGTCTTCACCTGTACACTCCGTCCCGCTCCCTTCGTTCATCTGTAGATGCCTTGTGCTTTCGGACACCCAGATTTAAACAAACCACTGTTGGCCGTCGCTCTTTCTCTGTTTCCGGTCCCTCCACATGGAAAGACCTCCCTCTTCCACTTCGCCAAAAGCCTTCATTTGATTCTTTCAAATCTAGCCTCAAAACGCATTTATACTCTACTCGAGATCTTCCCCTGTTATCTGTTCCTACTTCTAAATAGCTGCCTTCACCTCCACCACCCCCACCTAAGTGTGTTGTGTATATAAATTTGATATTTGTTTATCTTGATATTTATGGCTGGTTGCATGCGTGTGAATGATTTGAATGCAAGCGCTTTGATTTGTTTACTTTGCAAGATTCAGCGCTATATAAATTCCATACATTATTATTATTATTATATAATATAGTAACTGTACAGTGCCCCCCTGACATGTAGTCTCAACACATGTGTACTGTCATAGCAGCAGCATGACATCATCCTCAACACCATTGAGCATTCTGCAATAATAAAAAACCCACCAACTCCTAACAGCAAGAAATCACACTAGAGCAACAACTAACCCAGACGAGTGTTTATAGCTGTACATCCCAGAACACATGCCCCACTCCAAACAGGGGTAGTGTTTATCCAGGAGTGGGTAAGGTACAGATGGAGATAATGGCAATAAAAATAATGTTGAAAGTGTGTGGGGGGTTGATCCCAGTTTGTGCCGGAAGCTTTTACTTCACCCACTAGACCGTGAGTAGTGGTATGGGTGCTAGACTTTCGGATGATACGATAAACCGAAGTCTCGTGTGCAACAAGCGCTTAGTGCACGTATAATGACTCATGGCAACAAGAGAGTTGTCCCTAGCAAAATTATGTAGGAAAAGGCCACTATGTACAAATACACATGCAGTGGGGAAAAGAAAAAAAAATGGTGGCGCTGCTCTTGAGGCGACGCACTCTTTCTTCAGCAAGAGCAGCCCCAATTTCATGCAAAGAAATTTGCCTTGACTTAAAAAGGTAAACACTACACTACACTACACTACACTACACTACTCTTCACCACACGACACTACACGACACGACACGACACTACACTACACTACACTACAATGCAATGCAATAAAATGCAATACAATGCAATGCAATACAATACAATGCAATACAATGCAATGCAATGCAATGCAATGCAATACAATACAATACAATGCAATACAATGTAATGCAATACAATGCAATACAATGCAATGCAATACAATACAATGCAATACAATGCAATGCAATACAATTCAGTACAATACAATGCAATGCAATACAATGCAGTACAATGCAATACAATGCAATAAAATGCAGTAATATACAATACAATACAAATCAAAGTACTTCAAGCTGCTGGCAATGCAGATCACACAGGGTGTCTTCTTTGTCCACCACAGCTGGCTTGAACTAACTAGGCTCTTCACAGAATTGTATTTTCTTCTGAAAATAACTATTCCCTTTTTGAGGAGCAGAAAAATACGACATCAGCCG
>CM054135.1:97787410-97794910 GCA_028751875.1 Rapana venosa | reverse complement strand
CTGGGTAGGAGCCGGCCAGAGTAAGAAAAAGAATCCCTATGACTCTTGGGATTTGAACCTCGCAACCTTCTGATCCATACCCCACGGTGCTAACCACCGCACTATGGCATCTTGGTGTGGTCATGACCTTTAAACATTTGACATTAGTGCCAATAAAAAAAAAGCTTGTCCGATTGCTTTGCTTGATCATTCTTTGTCAGTTTGTTTATTTCTGTAAACAGACTGTGTTAAACGGAGCATGTGAGTTTATATGAACATTGATTATTTGATACATTTCTTTTCTCTGAAAATGTATCGCTCTGCCTATAGCTGCTTTGCAATTAGAACGAGGGGAAAACCAATCTGGCACATTTCCTGACCAGAGGCAGTGTGTCAGTTACAGCCTCCACTGACATGATGGGTGGCCATAATCACCCCACGCCTGTCTTCCTGTCGCTCTCATTATCCAGGGCAAAAAGAAAGACAGTGTCGGCATTCTGGGGCTGCACAATGCTATCAGGTGTCTGCCAGTGATTGCAGATGACAGCGTAATGCCTGACAATCTCATCTTACCAAGAATGAATAATATATATATATATATATATATATATATATATAATTATATATATATATATATATATATATATATATATATATATATATAAGTTGCTTTTCTAGAAACTCCTTTTCTACATAATCGTCCTAAGGCGTAGGACTCCTCTTGTCTTGTGTGGGAACTTTAAATATTAATTTGATGTAGTAAATAAGATTGGTTTATGTCATATTTGTTTCTAAGAAAAAATTGATGGAATCTCCTCCAAAATAGAGAAACAATCAGCTGTAACGTTAAGTGGCTCTCTCTCTCTCAGCTATTTTCAGAGCATATCATTGTCAAAAACAGACCAGATCATAAATAATTTGGAAGGTTTAGAAGGAAGATCATTACTGCCATAACCACAGAGAGATAACGATAACGATATCATTACCACAGAGAGAGACAGAGGGAGAGACAGAGACAGACATACTGACAGACATACAGACAAATACAGAGAAACGTAATGAGAGAGAAACAAAGAGAGTTTCAATCCAATTCTTTTATTTCCAGGATAATGAACACACACTGATGTAATTTTCTTTACATTTAGGGCTTGTGTATATTACATGCTGTTGTAAATTCTGTCATCTCTTCCCCCAAACTCACGCGGTCTTTTCTTCAGAAAGGCAGAACGTGTTTTCAAACTTGTGCTCCAGATGGTCTGCATGCATTCACCCACAAGAGCCTTGGACTACAGTCTCACCCTAGCAATGAAGATGGAGAGAGGGGGCGGAGACAGAAACAGAGACAGCCACAGACAGAGACAGAGACAGAGACTGCCACAGACAGACACAGAGACGGAAAGACACGGAAAGAAGAAAACGGCACTTTTTCTAGTTTCTATTATCAGAGGCCAAACTAAACGAGAGTAGTTCCGACATTACTGACCACACAACCAGTGCACACACAGCACGTGCGCGCTACCTGCAGACAGATGCAACTTGCTAGAGAAGGCCCTGCCCTCCCAGTGCCTCTATATTCCAACTGGCTTTCCCACCAACATGGGTTCTATAGATATAGACACATACCCGCCTAAGCCTTTAACGCGCTTCCCTGCTAATTTGTCTTCTGGAAGTAGTTTGCGAAACAGCTAATATTTGCAGGGGATCTTGCTGTGTACCCTCAGCGGTAGATATTGTGAGGAAGGGGTGGCAGCAGATGTTGACAGTGTGCCAGCTAGTTTAGCTAGCGTATCAGCCTTTCATGACTTTAGCCAGGAAAGTTGGGCAGTTCTGTTTGCCAACAGCTGTTTAGTGCCCTAAGAAAGAAGTGAATGTGTCTACAAGTTTGCCAATCAACTGAGGTTTTTGCATGTTTGGTTTGTCTTTAGATGCAATGTCTGGGGGTTTGTTATTTTCATTGATGATATTTTATTCCTGTATATTATATTTTTGCTTCATTTTCTTTGGTGGAGCTCGAGATTCACCAATGGTGAGATTGTTGCATGTGTGACCGTTGTTGTCCATCAATAAAGCATCTGCCATGTGGCTTAGGGGATCCTTTTAATAGAAAATCATGTGCTCGTAGCTCAAGAAATCCTCTTGATTTGAGACTTAAAGTGTTCATATTTGTATTTCTATGTCCAGTTTATGTGTCATCCAGTCGCCATGTGTGTGTATGTCTTACTGTATCTCTTTCCACCTTTGTACTCTGTTGCAGTCTCACTTTTGTGCTCCTTGTCTCTCTGTGGCTATATCTGTCTGGCTAACTCTCTGTTTACCTTTCCCTGCCTTTCTCTTTCACCATCTCTCTCTCTCTCTCTCTCTCTCTCTCTCTCTCTCTCTTCTTCTCTCCTTCTCTCTCTCTCTCTCTCTCTCTCCCCTGAGACCAGAGCAACCGGCACCAACCAATAAGTAACTGATCGGTTTTTACTGCATGATGATAATGGTAATAGGGATGATGCAATGAAAGTGTATGCGTGTTTAAACAACTTGACAGGGATGTAGTCCCAGTGCGAAGCAGGCCCAAGAGATACAAACACCTGCAGTGTTGGTAAGATAATCAGAACAACACTCTTGAAACTGCATACATAAAGTAGATGAAGCTTGAAGTGGGGTTCCAGTCTCCCCAATGAGCATAATTAGAGCAAACTGACTCCAAATAGGAGTCCGAAAAATCCCTAGTACTATTATTCGATTTGAACCTGCAAACTTCCGTCCGTAACTAAAGGGGGCTAATCACTGCACCTTAACGGTTGGTTGCTTTGATTAGTTGGTGTCTAATTAGTTTGGTTTATTTTGGTGTGAACTGTTGACTGTGATTCACATCTCTGGCCATTCCTGTCTCATCACCTCACAGCTTCAGAACACTATTGGGAACATTAAGGTACTAAACGAAACCCGTGCATCACCTTAGTTAGCAGTGTGTGGCCACAGTCACCCCACGCCTGTCTTTCTGCTGCTCTCATTATCCAGGGCAAAAAGAAAGACAGTGTCGGCATTCTGGGGCTGCACAATGCTATCAGGTTCTGCCAGTGATTGCAGATGACAGCGTAATTCCAGACAATCTCACCATTACCAAGGATAATAATTATATACACACCTTCGCTTGTCAAAAATGTTCTGCATGAGCTTTGAAAAGACTCTGTGAGTGGTATGGGAGCTCTTGATATCAATAATTGGTGTTATTTGGGATAGAGTTTTACTGCGAAGAAATAATGAAATGTATGCTAAACTCAACCAACCGCCATGGGGCAGTGGTTAGCCTTGAGTTATGAATGGGAAGGTAATGGGTTCCAATTTCGCAAGAGCCATTAGAGATCTTTCGGACTTCCGCTGGCTCCCACCCAGAGAGAGTGTGTTGTGGGCTCAGTGGGAAGGCTGGACCACACAGTCGAGTTTCATCCACTTAACGGATGCGAGTTTGAGAATATTGCTCAAATTACCTGACCAACACTGCAGGTGTCTGTATCTCTCGGGCCCGGTTGATGCCAGGGATATAATTATTATGGCAGTAAAGGTAAAGTACCACCCTGTCAAGTAGTCTTAAAGCACACGAACTTCCATAAAAGCATTATTATGTTTTCTTCATATCATTGATCATCTTGCAGTTGGTCTGGTCTTATGGTGACCTCAGATTCGGTTTCCCCATACACTTCTGTGCCGGTGGTGAGGTTCTGTCAAAGCCTTTGGTGTTGGCAATTAACGGGGGACGGTCGTTGGAGGGACGTTGTGGTGGTTGCCACCTGGGTGGGCGACTCACTCACTCTGGCTCTGCGACTGAGCTAATACTGTCTTTAGTAGGGGCTTAATAGGTGGTGTCATATGTGCGTTAGCTCAGAACAGACACCATTGAAAATCACCAAAGTAACCCAGCAGCAGTGCAGGGCCTCTAATTGTATCATCATGAATTAAATCCACGATCAAGAAATAGAGATGACACAACAACTAAAGACATAGGTACTCAGAGAGAGAGAGAGAGAGAGAGAGAGAGAGAGAGAGAGAGAGAGAGAGAGAGAGAGACAGACAGACAGACAGACAGACAGACAGACAGACAGACAAACAGACAGACAGAGTCAGAGACAGAGACAGAGACAGACACAGAGACAGACAGAGAGAGACAGAGACAGAAAGGCAGAGACAGAGAGAGAGCAGTTCTTTTCATGTGAATACAAGCAAGTCAAACACTGCCAAGTGCCAATCTACACCCCAGCAAGTGCACAGCACGTGGAGCTTGAATGTAGCAGTAGCACTGGCTGTAGAGAACCCTGTCCTCTCCATTCTGTCCTCATGTTCATCCGGCCTCGTCAGCGTGGCCTCCATACATACAGGCACGTACTAGTCTAAGGCGCACACATCTTTTTCTTTCTTCTTCTCTCTTTCCCATTACAGTGACAGATGTGTCTGTGAAAAAATAAAGACATACTTTCCAGCTGCTCTCGTGGGCCGAACAGCTTGGTGTGTAGGGTTATCTCCATCAGCCACACCATCTTCCCCGGGTCGCTGTATAGCGTGCACCTTCGCCAGTCTGGTTTTCTTTACCACGGGCACACTGTCAGTGTCAGGTCTTGGAATGTGGTGATTTAGCCTGTTGGGCCCAGTGTGGATTCTTAGAATGATGACCTGTTCTTCTCTTTTGAGATAGGCCTAGTGGCAGTCGTCCTTCTGTACGTAGGGTCGGGCCATCGATTTGATGACTGTTTCCTTTTCGTGGAAAGTGAGGCTGCTTTCGCGCTGTTCTTTCTGTGCTTCCTGTTTCGCAAGTTCATCATAATAATAATAATAATAATAATGTATGGAATTTATATAGCGCTGAATCTCGTAAAGCAACAAATCAAAGCGCTCAGATTTTATTTCATACCACTTTAAGTCATGGCAGATTTCTCTCCGTGAAATTCGGGCTGCTCTCCCCGGGGAGAGCGGGAGAACGCGTCGCCACTTAACGCTGCGCCACCCTTTCACCCTTTTTTTTTCTGCAGCTGTATTTGTTTCCCTATCAGAGTGGCTTTTTTCTAAGAATTTTGCCAGGGACAACTCTCTTGTTGCCGTGGGTTTTTTTACGTGCGCTAAATAATTACGTGTAACACACGGGACCTTCGTTTATGTCTCATCCGAAAGCTAGCGCCCAGACCACCACTCTGTCTAATGATGGGGAAAAATTTTCCGGCCAAGCGGGTACGAACCGCCCCTACTTCAGGCGCCATATTTTCGCTTTTCTGAAGACTGGCTTCGCTACGTTCTTCTGGACCCCGAAGTCCATCATCAGCCTGTTCGTTGCCAGGTATACCACAGTGGACAGGGATCCATTGCATTACACGTTTGTTTTGAGTAAGGAGCTGTAGTTCCTGCGGAGTTCTATTTCTTTGTCTGCATACAGGGCTTGTAGGACTGACAAGACATCGGTGAAAGATGTTACTTGCCGGTATTTCCCTTCGGACCTTTAAGTTTAACTTTCCATAGGAATTTGCGAGACTGTAGTGCTTGCAGGGCATCAGCCGGTGTTTCTTTAGCATGTCAGTGTCTGAGAAGATGGCGGTCATCAGCGTTAGGGAGTTCCAGTTTACTTTGCTCTGGAATAGTGGGGAAGCATTTGCCACATTTGAAGCTAGCTGTGTTAGGTTTATTTGCTCACAAATTCCAGGGCAATTAGTAAAGGTGTGTACTATTTACCAAGCTAGACATTTGGCAATCTTTCTCCCAAAGCCTTTGGATGTATTCGGCAACATGAACACGTGAGCCATGGAAGTCATGAGTATACCCACGAGTTAGCTGACTTGATTTTACGTCTGAATGATTTTTTTTGGGTGGTGTTGTTCGTTTGTCTCTGCCTGTATATCTGTCTGTGTGTCTGTGTGTTTCTGTCTGTGTGTCTTGTCTGTGTGTGTGTGTGTGTGGTCTGTGTGTGTGTGTGTGTGTCTGTGTGTCTGTGTGTGTCTGTCTGTGTGTCTGTCGTGTGTCTGTGTGTCTGTCGTCTTCTCTCTCTCTCTCTCTCTCTCTCTCTCTCTCTCTCTCTCTCTCTCTCTCGCTCTCTCTCTGTTGAAATCAAAATCAAAATTTCATTTTCATATCGTGATTACATAAGGAATGTATCTCCTTTTTTCATCAAGCCAACCATGTAAATGAAATGAAGAGGAAGAGAAAAAAATGAAAAAGCAGTACAATGTGAGAATATAGACACATCATGTTGCAATATTTGACCGACACATTAATCATCCTCTTTCTTTTTCCTGTCCGTTTTTCCACAAACACGCATTAAGACGCAAACTTATGGACTCGCCACTCATAAGTATGTGTGTGTGTTTGTGTGTGTGTCTGTGAATAATGTGCGTGGATGTGTTTCTGAGTGCGTACCTGAATCTGTATGTGTATGTGTGTGGGTGGTGGGGATGTATCTATGTGTGTGTGTGAGAAGAGAGAGAGCGAGAGGAGAGAGAGAGAGAGAGAGAGAGAAGAGAGAGAGAGAGAGGAGAGAGAGAGAGAGAGAGAAGAGAGAGAGGAGAGAGAGAGAGAGAGAAGAGAGAGAGAAGAGAGAGAGAAGAGAGTAGTTTTCGCATGTATGTGAGTTGCACTCGAGCAAACAAGCGTATGTTCTTGTTTTGTAGTTTTATTTTGTTTTCATAAAAAGTCTTAAAACTTTGCAGACAAATAAACTAACAGCTTGTTTAACTTTCCCTGGGCTCTCCGTTTACCGCATAATGACATCATCCTTGCCCTCGATTCCTGAATGTTAAAAACAGAACAGGCGTTGTGTCTCTGGCTCCAAGACTGATAAAGTTTTCAGAATCGTGGCACATATCCCCATTGTCATGACATAATGATCATTGGCATAGAAGACATACTGTTCTTTTCATATTGCTTCCTTTTTTGCCGAATCATTTCACAGTGTTCCGCGGTATGGGTCGTTAGAGAATGCTGAATACAGGATGTGGGGGATGTTGCTGTTTTCTGTATGTGTGTGTGTCCCTCTTCGTCTTCATATCTTTATCTCGTGGGTGGTGTGTGTGTGTGTGTGTGTCTCTCTCTCTCTCTCCTCCTCCTCTGTGTCTCTTCTATCTTTCTTCTTTTTTAGAGGTTTATATGTTTATTCACAGGTGTGTATGCAAGTATATTTGCTTGTTTGCGCGCGCGCGTGCGTGTGTGTGTGTGTGTTGTGTGTGTATGTGTGTATGTGTGTACGTGCGTGTGTGCGTGTGTTTGTGCGTGTGTGTGTTTACGTCTTTGTGCGCGTCTACACGATTAGTTGTGTCCACACATGCACACGCCGGCAAAGTGTGTCTCCCAAGTTGTGTGTAAGCAATATTGCAGGGTACAGTACGATCACAACTTCTCTAGCAGTCACACTCAGCGTGTTATCTCTCCGGCACAATGGCACAACACATAACGATAACTTCTCTAGCAGTCACACTCAGCGTGTTATCTCTCTGGCACAATGGCACAACACATAACGATAACTTCTCTAGCAGTCACACTCAGCGTGTTATCTCTCTG
>CM054135.1:97779910-97782410 GCA_028751875.1 Rapana venosa | reverse complement strand
AATCGAACCCGAAACCTCACGGATTAACTTGCTAGGTAGGTGAAAGTCTTAACCGTCCTATCATCTTCTTTCTTTGAATCGAATACTTTCAATGCCTTAGTGGCTTTGAGAATCCTCTCAGCATCTATCTGCAGCTAGTACAGCCTCTTCACATAGTGCATATTTACTAACAGGTGTGTGGGGATGGGCGGGAGGGAGGTGGAGGCTGGCGGAGTGTGGAGTAAGCTGGGCTGGCAGCCCACTTCAAGCATACCCCCTCCCCCCCCCCCCCCCCCCCCCCCCATCGATTGCACGTGCTGTGGACGTGTTTGGAAGGCCCTTGTTAAAATCGACCCTCTCCTGCAGCCAAGAAAGGCATGGTGCAGGCTCAATAGTCTAGAGGACTGGGCGGGTGGGGGAGACAACAATAATGGAAGGAAGGAAGGGGTGCACGTGTGTGTGTGTGTGTGTGTGTGTGTGGTGTGTGTGCGTGCGTGCGTGCGTGCGTGCGTGCGTGCGTGCGTGCGTGCGTGCGTGCGTGCGTGCGTGCGTGTGTGTGTGTGTGTGTGCACTTTTATGCTATGAGGGGCAGGCAGGGGGAGGGGGTACGAAGAGGAGGGGGCATAGAGGGAAGGTGCTGAACTTGGTGGAAGGAGTTTGCTTAAGAAACCTTTAGTCAATATCATACTACTGCTCTATAATAATACAACAGTATTACCACACCGATATCCTGGCTTCTATCAGAGACAGGAGAACCGCCCGAAAAAGTGTCCATCTCCTTGGCCTGGGTCCTCTCCAGGGCATGAGTTTAGAGGACACAGTCACCAACACAGTCACCAACACAGTCACCAACACAGTCACCAACACATCTGTTCTTTGAACAGGTAGACCCTGTTAGCATGCACCGTGTGCTGGGTCAACGCCGTCTCTGCTGGATCGGTCATGTACACTGTATGAAGGATGGCCGCGTTCCATAGGACATCATCCTGTACAGAGAACTGGCTGCAGGACACCGTTCTTCAGGGCCTCCAGCACTATGCTTTAAGGATGTGTGCAAGTGTGTCATGAAAGCCACTGACACCAGCTTTGACAGGTGGAAAATGCTTGCAAAAGATTGCAGTGGGTGGAGGAGAGCAGTACGTGGGGTAGTATGTAGCGGAGAAGCAAAATAAAACCTGCACAATGTGAAGGACAGAGGAAGGCGCGGGAAGGAAGGAGAGACAGCAAAACCAGGCCATCAACCCGCTGTCCGATTTGGCCTGGAACAACTGCGGCAGAGACTGTCATGCAGGGATTGGTCTGCTGAGCCACTGCAGATGTCACCCCCATCAAGACTGAGATCCCTGAAGAAGGAGAGAAGGAGAAGACTGGCATCACTGAAGAAGGAGAGAAGGAGAAGACTGAGATCACTGAAGGAGAGAAGGAGAAGACTGATATCACTGAAGAAGGAGAGAAGGAGTAGACTGACATCACTGAAGAAGGAGAGAAGGAGAAGACTGAGATCACTGAAGAAGGAGAGAAGGAGAAGACTGAGATCACTGAAGAAGGAGAGAAGGAGTAGACTGAGATCACTGAAGAAGGAGAGAAGGAGTAGACTGACATCACTGAAGAAGGAGAGAAGGAGAAGACTGAGATCACTGAAGAAGGAGAGAAGGAGAAGACTGAGATCACTGAAGAAGGAGAGAAGGAGTAGACTGAGATCACTGAAGAAGGAGAGAAGGAGAAGACTGAGATCACTGAAGAAGGAGAGAAGGAGAAGACTGAGATCACTGAAGAAGGCACAGCGTCTCCCAAGACAGACGGATCCTGCCGCCACTGGTTGATGATGTTTGTCCTTGCCAGGTAAAAGATCATGACTTCAAATCACAATAATCCTCTATCATACTTAGGTGCAAGCATTTTTTGTCATCTTCTTAGTGACGGTGGTATAATGGTCCATGTCTTACAGCTGTAAAGCTGGAGACCATCATTCCTTCTACCTTAGCAACTTCCCTGATACATACGTGTTCCCTCTTCCTCGTATGTCTCTGAGATGGCTGATGCGGCCGGTCTTTGCCAGGAAATGTCTGCTGCAGTGGGGGCAGCGGACGTTAGGGGGTGAACCTGCGACCTTTTGATTTCTAGTCGGGAGCATCATCCATTCATCTTTGACCTCCAGAACTCTTTTTTGGAAACGAAGATAAGACGAAGGGTAAAGAGAGAGAGAGAGAGAGAGAGAGAGAGAGAGAGAGAGAGAGAGAGAGAGAGAGAGAGAGAGAGAGAGAGAGATGCGGTGTGGTAGCCTGATCCTCCTACAGACAGGGGTCGAAATTTCAGATCAAGCAATCTTCTGGAACTAAACCTGCAGTAAAATGCTAACTCCGTGATGTCATGATCGCCTTGATAAACAAAAACCGACAACACAAACAAACAAAGGCACATCCTATGTAGTAATGAGCATTAACAGACGTCAGAGCCATCATCAGGAATTAGTTCTTGAAACAAACTCGCTGCGAAAGTCGTGAAGATGGTGATGTTTTCT
>CM054135.1:97772410-97774910 GCA_028751875.1 Rapana venosa | reverse complement strand
CTTTTCCAAAGTTTTCCTCTGATATTGACGGCACTTGATAGAATGAGAGAGAGAAAACTAATGAAAGAGAGAAAGCCTCGGCACTTATTAATATTTCAAAATTATAAAGACATTCGATATGTTTGTCTCAACTCAGAGGTTTCAGTTGTTTTAGGTATTTAGTGTTTTACTTATCTACTTTTGCAACTGTGCCTCGACTAGATGGCTTCATAGTCAGATTGTAATAACAATAGGACGAGATGATTCGATCATTTTCTTTTCTCCTTTGTTGAACACTCAGACAGCAACTATTGTGGTCTGTTATATGAGTAAAAATGCGTTGCGCTGCCGTTTAGCGCCTAACAAGTCAGGCCCAGCGCATCCGACTTCGGCATGTGGGTCATTTTAAACTGTAACTGTGTTCAAAAATAGGCTTAAGGCATGGGGACGATATTACAGGCTGATTCATTTCATCGTAATGTTTTTGTTTGTTTGTGCTGTTGTTGATTTTTTGTTTGTGTGTTGTGTTTTGGTTTTTGCTTTCTGTTTGGGTTGTGTTTTGCTTTGTTTTGTGTTTTTGTTGATGTTGGTGGTGTTGAGTTTTTTGGGTTGTTTCTTTTTTCTTTTTTTTTCTTTTTTTTTTTGGGGGGGTGTCGTTTCCTGTGTTTTTGTCATTTGTGTATTCCTAGTGATAATTGTGCTGGGTTTCGTTTCATTTTTCCCATCGGCTGTTTTTCTTCTGGCTTCTTTGCTAGTCTTGTTTGCTTATTATCTCCAACACACAAGACAGGGTAACTATCAGGCCTTCTCTGCAACAGACAGGAAACTGGGTGACTGTGTCATACGGCCATCCATCCAATGATGATGTGCTGTTGTCTCTGTCTCTGTCTGGTCAGGGGAGAGGGTGGTCTGTGATGACAGTATTTATCCAGACATGCTGCTGTTGTTGCTGACAACCAGGAAGGGGAAGGGGGGGGGGGGTCCTGGAGTCCTGCTGCTGTGATCAGCATCACGCATCATACTTGCTGCCAGGCAGCGAGTGTTTTAAGATCCGTTCAGCTGACTGTCACAATGAAAAGGAAGTCGTTTGACTTGCTTCCTGTGGGGGAATCTGGGATGTCGTTTCTGCCATGTTAGACGTGATTATCAGCAACGGCGGTAAAGAAACAGCTTCATGATCAGGAATTACAGAAACCAAACCACCTGTCACAACGATCACGATGTTGACGTTTTGGATCTCCTGCATATCATATAATAATGACATCTAAAAGAAGATGTCATTTCAGTCAGATGCTAGACATCAACGGTGGCCACGATTTGACCGTGACTCTGATCTTGTTCAGCTGCCATGTAAGGCAAAACACCAATACTGCTTCGCCTAACTTTGAAATGGCATTCCCTGTTTGTGCTGTGCATGCACATGGCTTGCTAAAGCCTCTGCCTTTCTCGTGTAACCATCACAAATATTCCTCCTGACTCGATGTTGCAGAAGTTACCAGTTTTGATTTGTCTTCATTGAAATGTTTTGACAAAAGTGCCAATAGAAAGTGTACCTGTCTTCAGAGCCAACATTGCTTTCTCGGTGTTAACGCTGGCACTGACTCAGTCCAACCCCTCAACAGTCCAAGCCTCTATCTAAGGCAGGTAGGTAGTTCAAACAACACACATACCTGGGGGTAGCCAGCCGTCATAACGCAGTGGTTAGCGCCTTAGATTTCGTACTGGAAGGTCCAGGGCTCGATTCCCATTAGAGTCATAGGGATTTTTCGGACTCCGGCCGGCTCCTACCCAGTGTGAGTGTGCAGTGGGCTCATTGGGAAGGCTGGGACCATGACTGTCTTTGTTGCGGTGGCATTGTATGGCGGTATTACTATTACACCCTGTCTTTGTTACAGTGGCATTGTATGGCGGTGTTGTTATTACACCATGTCTTTGTTGTGGTGGCATTGTATGGCGGTGTTGTTATTACACCATGTCTTTGTTACAGACGCATTGTGTGGGGTGTTGTTACACAATGTCATTGTGTAGCGGTGCTTTATTCTTCTACATCGAACGCTCAGACAGAAACTATGGTTATCTGTCATATGAGCGAAAATACATTGCGCTGCTGTTCAGCGCCTGACAAGTCAGGCCCAGCACATCCAACTTCGGCGTGGGAGAGAAAATCTGTTAAGTCTCTGTGGAACAAAAAGGCAGCAGAATGGACCAAGAAGGCAGAAAATAGACAAGGAGGAGGCGACACACAAAAACGGAACAAGGCAAAAACAAAGAGAGGGATAGAGAAGAGGGAATTCCTCGCACAGAATTTACAGAAGGTGGGGATGCTATATATACTGACAGGCCCCCCGGCATTCTCATGGGGAATGGCGGTGCTGTATATTACACCATGACATTGTCTTTGTTGCTGTGGCGATATGTGGCGGTGTGATCACACCATGGCTGGCTGTGGCTGTCAGCCGGCCTGTCTGCCGTGTATCATTTCTGTTGCTGCAGACACCTCCCTGCTTCAGCATCTGGCCTG
>CM054135.1:97747410-97767410 GCA_028751875.1 Rapana venosa | reverse complement strand
CTCGGTTTATAGTCTCATCTGAACTACTTTGGGGGGAGTGAAGTCGGCACTGATGTTAACTCCAGGGGAAAATCCTCTTGAACGAGATTCAAACCAGAGTCAGCAGATCACGAGCGTAATACGCATCACTCTGACCACCATGGTATCCCGTCCCGTTATACTATTCACCAGCTGCCATAAAATAGTTAAGAAGAGAGAGAGAGAGAGAGAGAGAGAGAGAGAGAGAGAGAGAGAGAGAGAGAGAGAGAGAGAGAGAGAGAGAGAGAAGAGAGAGAGAGGCGGAAACATGGCGTTATATGTTTGTTTGCGTGTTGCCTTGAACAGACTGAAACCACAAGCAGAAGAAATCCTATCAGAAGAACAGGCAGGATTCAGACCCGGTCGAAGCACTGTCGAGCAGATCTTCAACATCAGAATGCTCATAGAGAAGCACCTCCAACATCAACTACAGCTCTACATTCAACTTCATTGACTTCAAGAAGGACTTCGACCGAGTGTGGCAAGAAGCTCTGTGGCATGTCATGAGAGACTATAACTTCGACGAGACCTGATTCAAGTCATCCAGGCGCTGTATGACAGCTCCCACAGCGCAGTCCTCATGGGTGGAGAAATCGGGGAGTTCTTCCGGACTTCAGTTGGAGTTCGACAAGGCTGCCCGCTATCCCTCGTTCTTTTCAACGTGTTCCTGGAGAACATCATGCAGGAGGCCCTCCTTGACTTCAAGACCACAATCACAATAGGAGGAAGGCCAGTCTGCAATCTTCGATTCGCATACGATATTGATCTCATGGGCCGCAGTGAAGAAGAACTCCAGGATCTCACCACCAGACTGGAAACATCAGCCAATGCCCACGGTATGGAGATCAGCACGGAAAAGAGCAAGATCCTAGTGAACAGTACCACACCGACCACTCCCACCAGCATCAAGATGAGTGGCGAGACACTAGAGGAGGTGGAAACTTTCAAGTACCTTGGAGCAGTCATCACCAAAGAAGGTATGAGCACACAAGAGGTGAAGATCAGACTTGTTGTGGCACTCTCCTCCATGACTAAGCTGGCGAAAGTGTGGAGAAACCATAACATCAGAACCCACACTAAGGTCAGACTCTACAAGGCACTCGTCACATCCATTGCCTTGTACAGCTGTGAAGCATGGACACTCACTGCCGATTTAGAACGTCGCATTCAAGCCTTTGAGATGAAGTGCCTCAGGCGGATCCTGAACATCACCTACAGAGACCGTAAAACCAACGACTACGTCTGGCAGCAGATCGAGGCACTGGCTGGCAAACAAGAACCATTGCTAGATACAGTCAAACGGAGGAAATTGAAATGGTTTGGCCACACAACAAGGCATAACAGCCTGTCAAAGACAGTCCTGCAGGGAATGGTGGAAGGAGCAAGGAGGCAGGGACGACCACGCAAAAGCTGGATATCCAACATCAAGGAGTGGACCGGCCTCACTGTACCAAACCTCCTGAAAGCAGCCCAGGACAGAACCATTTGGCGGTCCACTTGCAGCGTCCGTGCGGTTACCCCAACGGTCGTCCCGACCAAGGGATGATGATGATGATGATGATTGCGTGTTTTCTTTCCGGGCCATAACATGTAATCGTCGTCGTTGTCGAGGTGAAGTTTGGTTGCAACAATGGCACGTCATAATATATAATGACGTCACTCCCTCCCTCGCCGTCTTGTTTTGAAAGTCTTGGTTGCAACAAAGGCGACACGAAGCAAGATTCGGCCTACGAGAAAAAGAGCTGCCCATATAAACTATGATGGCAGCGTAAAGCTATGTTGCAAGAGGTGCCATTAATTTTGTGTTTTCTTTTTTCTCCAAAACCAGTGCATATTCTAAGCCAGCCGTAGTTGTACCTCATCAAGCACACCACTCTAAAACAACACACACAGGAAGACCTCAGCTGCTGCTATGTGTACATGGAAAACCACGTGAGTTTTGCTGGACAACTTAGAATTCCCTTCTGGAGGAAGTAGGTTGCTTCTGTTGGATCCCCTGTCCCTAACAGTTATCGTGTGGTAGCCGGTGACTAGTGCAGCCGTTTCTAGCTGAAACATGTTGGGTTTTTTAAAAATAAATCTTTGATATCGAGGATAATGGAGTAAGCACATATGTGCTTTTTGACATCCAGTCCCCGTGTGTATGCGGTTTTGTAAATTCTGTCATCTGTTCCCACCGGCACACAATGGCCTACTCTTACGAAAAGCGGAACAGGATTTAACGTGTGCGTAAGATATTCTGCGTGCGTTTGCACACGGGGCCTCGGATTTATAGTCTCATCCGAAGGACTTTTGGGGAGAGTGGAGTCTGCACTGATGTTTAGGGGAAAATATCCCCTTGAACGGGAATCGAGCCCGAGTCGTCAGATTGCGAGCGCAATGTTCTAACCACTAGGCTATCCCGTCCCCTAACCTAGCCTAACCTAACCCCCATGAGCTACCTAGGAAGTAACTGACCATCCCAGTCCTCTGCTGGTAGTACTGGCTTCCAGAAGCCATTTTTGTATTGTATAATTATAGAAAAAAAGATGTATTAATTAAGTGTAGGAAATTGTGTGTTTAGAATGAAGCAGTACATAACGTAAATCTGAACATCATGGCTAAGGCTGAGTGTTCCAGTTACAGTAATTGTCGTACTGTAATCAGATGGAACAGAACTAATTGAGAAACAGTTTTCTTTTCCGACAAAAGCCTTTTAATAATAATGGTAATAATAATGATAATAATAATAATAATAATAATAATAATAATAATAATAATAATAATGATAATAATATTAATAATAATAATAATAATAATAATAATAACAATAATAATAATATATGGAATTTATATAGCGATGAATCTGGTAAAACAAACAAATCGAAGCGCTTGCACTAAAATCATTTACGCGCATGCAACTTTCCCCAAATATAATAAATAACATATTTCAAATTTATGCACGCGTACGTGCACGCACGCACGCACGCACACACACACACACACACACACACACACACACACACACACACACACACACACACACACACACACACACACACACACACACACACACGCAACACACTTAGGAGATGAAGGATGCTGTTGAAAAGTAGAGACGGATATGAGGGGAAAGTGTCAGGTAGGAAATAAGTGTGTTTTTCTGTTCATCTCACAACTACGAAAACGTTTATTAGGATTTTTTAAAAAGCCAAAAGAGCTTCACAAGCTTGACAACCAAAGTTTAAGCTTAGAAGGAATAAAAGTCTTGGAAGTTTCTTCTAAAGTCCTGAAACATTAGAAAGTAGAGAGTTTTACTGAGTAGAGCCAGCACTGAGAATTGCCCTAGATAAGACCCACATTTATTGATATCAAACACATAACTATGAAGATTTCGTAGTTTATAAGTTAAAACTATTCATCAAATGTAGTACTGGTTGCATTAATATCAAAAGCTTCAAAGAAAGAAAGCTAGGATGACTTAGCAAGAGAACTGAATGGAAACTGGGGAGTGACGGGAGGATAAATGATAACATACACCCAAACACTCAGGAGATACTTTCCTAATATTGAATAAGTTGGGTTTTTTAAAGCTATCATACTCGCATTTTACTACATACATATCAATGCATGCACAGCACAGAAACACTTTAGGGCACATCAAGGTTTTCATACAAACCAATTTTACAGCAAGGACAGATTTCAACGGACATTTCCTCAACTATTCTCTAACCCCAAACTGGACTCTGCTTTCCCTGCGAGCGGGTGTACGTGTGCATGCAGGCCGTCCTTGCTTCAGTGGCCGGCGATCGATCATCACCAGGACACAGGCCGCCTCATGCCAGGCCCCCAGCAGCAGCAGGGAGGGAAGGGAGGGATGGATCAGGAGCCAGGAATAGAATGGACAGAATGGCCCCTGGACCATCAAGAGAGCAGCGCCTCAAAAGGCCTGGCCTGGCTCACTGACGGACCACACCTCTGTTCAGTCCACGGACGAGGGATGTACACTTCCCCTCGCCCAGGATTCCGTGATGGCCGTTTACCACGCACACAGCACTATCAGTGGCAGCAACGGCAAGGCAGGAGCAGCATAGCAGCAGTATCAGTAGCAGCACTGGCAGCAGGAGAAGCAGCAGAGCAGTAGTAACCGTGAGCAGCAACAGCAGCAACAACGAAATGTCAACAAAAAGAAAACCAACATAAAGCCCCATCAAAGCCGCCAAGGATATATGGAAGTTTCAGTCTTGTATCCTTTCACTTAGTTATGGAAAGAACGGTACATGATCACAATTCAGTATTTTTAGTGCAAGATTTTTACAAATATGCACCAAATGCTTATGACTCACTCCACCCCCTCCTCTGCCACCCTAGTTTCCTTTGCCTTCTTTTCCATATTTGCGTTCTGGGAGAAACATGAAGCAAACAGGGAAAGAAAAACTACTATTGTGTCATTGCCTTGTCTTTAACTAAGCCGTTCAGTGATCTCATAATAATTAATGGGATCTTACACTGAGCTGACTCCCCACGTTTTATTCCATACCACTCTTCACTCTCAGGTAACCAGCCTTGATCAATAAAACAGTGTTAACAAAAAAAACCTAAACAAACAAACAAACAAAAACTGAAACAACCAAACTATTTGGAAGAAAGTGATACTGTTCAAAACATGTCTTAGGACAAAAGTTGACAGTTGTCACTCTGCATTAACTAAAGCTCCATTGTGCAATAAAGCTCCGCTAATACAGCTCTCCTCTCTGAATCAAGCTCCACTATCTGGTAGAAGGCCTGCATCACAATGACATAAACTCCGCTGTTTGATCAAGCTTGGCCACCAGATAAAGCTCCACCATCTGATAAAGCTCCAGCATCTACCACATCTCCCCTGTCGTCCATGCTTGATCCGGTTTTCCGCTCTGTGGACTGGGTCCGCCCCACATGCAACCGGACCATGTAACTTAGTTTCTCCCCCTCCTACACCCCCCCTCCTCCCGCTATACCCCTCCCTCTCATCCAGTCCCCTTACCTTCTCCCCCACCCTCCCCCATCATCCCCCGCATTTCCGTCCAAATCATTCCCATTCATTATCCCATTCCCTATTTACCAAACCCAATTCCCTGTTTCCTTCAAAATTCCTTCCAGCACGCGAGTCGTTCGTAGCAAATCGTTCTACTGACTTCTTTCCTTATACCAAAGCACGGGTCGATGTTTCTATAAATTTATTTCATGACAAAAACGGTTTATTTCCACAGGGCATTAACAGACCGGTAGATGCATACTTCTTTTTCTTATGGCGCGCGCAAACGAGACTGAAATGATGGTGTAGCAATTGCAGTTATTTATAAAAGAAATGACTCCGTTCAAGATCAGAAATAAGCGTGATGTGTAAGAAATGTGTGTGTGTGTGTGTCTTTGTGTGTGTGTGTGTCAAAGTCAAAGTCAAAGTCAAAATCAAACTTTTATTTTCAGATGGTACATTGAATAAGCAGTGCATTTGCTTTTTTTCATGTTTCAGTGCATTTGCTTGTGTGTGTGTGTGTGTGTGTGTGTCTTTGTGTGTGTGTGTGTGTGTGTCTTTGTGTGTGTGTGTGTGTGTGTGTGTGTGTGTGTGTGTGTGTGTGTGTGTGTGTGTGTGTGTGTGTGTGTGTGTGTGTGTGTGTGTGTGTGTGTGTGTTAGTCTACATAGTGTCAGAAATAAAACGTTTCTATTGTTTTACGATTACTTAGCAATCTGTAGCCACTTTGTATACAATGCTTAGCGTGAATGAGTCTAACGTACGATCTTTTTTTCCAAAACGAAATCATGTTTACTAAATCCAAGCTCAAATATCTCATGTATGTCTGCTAGCGGGCTTATGAGGACATAGTTAAAGTTGTTTTTGGTCCTAAATAGATTGCTTGAAGAGAAAAGCAAATCCATTGCTTATCCAATGTACCATCTAGAAAAAAAATTTAACTCAACCTGACTTGACTTGACTTGATTGCTTCATATTCATGCTGTCTCTGGCCTTTTGGAAATAAGTGAGGCTACTGTTCGGCATTATGTTGTATTCCAGATTTCACGATTGGGATTCACAAAAGTCTAGGCGCTAGGTTTCCAAACTCTGGCATTGAAAATCCCATTGTATATTATATTAGTGTGATATTAGTTCAAAATTTGGGATTTTTGAAAGAACATAGTTTTGAATATCAAGATATCAAAGCGCATGCAGTTATATTGCTCTAAATGAAAAGCTCTGCGTGTGTTCGGATTTTTTTCCCCTAACAAGTTGTTGAACATTGTGTTATAGCATGAATATTAGTTCATATCAGACTGTATGACACTATATTATATAATACAAGCAATAAGTGGCGTCTACACATGCGCACACGCACGCATGCACACACACACACACACACACACACACACACACACACGTGTACCCCCTCCCCCCCAACACACACACACAGACACTCACACACATTAGGGCCTTAATCTAGCCCCCACAAGGAAGCAAATCGATCAACTCCAACGCCAGATTTCTTACACATCGATTATCGATTGAGTAATGTCATTTAGATAGTCAGGAGAGAAAAAAACCACACAACACAACACACAACAACACAACAACACAACATACAAGCTGGGAGAAAACGAAACATGATACTAACCACAGGTGTCAGGGACTGCCTGCAGTCTGTCTGTCTGTCTGTCTGTCTGTCTACATGTCTGTCTACATGTCTGTCTGTCTGTCTGTCTGTCTACATGTATGTCTACATGTCTATCTCTGTGTGTTTGTGTGTCTGTCTGTCTATATGTCTGTCTCTGTGTATGTATGTGTCTGTCTGTCTTGCTACATGCCTATCTCTGTGTATGTGTGTGTGTGTATGTCTGTCTACATGTCTGTCTGTCTGCCTGTCTATCTGTCTGTCTGTTTGCCTGTCTCTCTGTCTACAAGTCTCGTTGTCTGTCTGTCTGTGTGTTGTGTTTCTGCCTGTCTGTCTTTGGGTCTGTCATTCTGTCTGCCTGTCTGTCTGTGTTTGTGTCTGTGTGTCTGCGCTGTCTTTCTGTCTCTCTGTCTACATGTTTCTATCTGACAGTGTTTCTCTGTCTGGCTGTCTGACTGACTGTCTGTCTGCCTGTCTTTCTTCATGTCAGTGTGTGTGTGTCTGTGTTTCTGGCTGTCTGTCTGTCTGTCTGACTTTCTCTCTGTCTGTTTTTCTGTCGGTCTGTCTTTCGGAATGTCTATATGTCTGTCCGTCTATCTTCATGTCTGTCTGTCTGTCTGAAAGTCTTTCTATGAGTTTCTGTGTGTCAGTGTGTCTGTCTGTGTTTCTGCTTGTCTGTCTGCCTGCCTGTCTGTCTGTCTGTCTGTCTCTATCTGTCTGTCTGTCTGCCTCTCTCTCTCTCTCTCTCTCTCCTTCTCTCTCTCTCTCTCTCTCTCTCCTTCTTCTCCTCTCTCTCTCTCTCTCTCTCTCTCTCTCTCTTCTCCTTTCTCTCCAAACATACACCCACACATACGCACACACACACAATCTTACACACACACACACACACACACACACACATGCAGACACACACACACAGGTCTTTGTCTAATATCACTTAATGTGTTAAATTAAAGAAGAAACACACACAGGTTCTCACAGAAACTTGAGAAACTGTCTAAGCCAAGTTGCACAAAGCATGGCCCTGTACCTTAACATTGATGTAACGAACTCACCTCAGTGACTTTCACAGAGGCAACTATAGACTCACTGAACCACTACACTGCTTTGTCAAGGCAGTGAGTGCTGTACAGGTTACACCTGGTGGAGCCCACCCACTTCCAGGTAGGAGATGCATGCTAGGCATGTTCGTGTCACCCACCCCTCCAGCCCTTGCTAGCCTACGACAGGCCGATGAAGAAATGAACTTACTCATGGGCGACTGCGTGAGCGTAAATGATTTGAATGTAACTATCAATTGTAACTTGTTGCATGTGTAAGGGTAGGATGAATGCAAGCGCTTTGATTTGTTTTTGCAAAATACATCGTTATATAAAGTCTATTTCTTCTTTCTTCTTCTTCTTCTTTCTTTCTTCTCCTCATCACCATTAGTAGTAGTAGTAGTAGTAGTAGTAGTAGTAGTAGTAGTAGTAGTAGTAGTAGTAGTAGTAGTAGTAGTAGTAGTAGTAGTAGTAGTAGTAGTAGTAGTAGTAGTAGTATCGCCGACTCTGAAGAAAAACTGCAAAAGATTTTAACAACAGTAACAGACGAAAGCGAAAAGAAAGGATTACAGCTCAATACAAAGAAGACAGAATGCATGGTGATCTCGAAAAAGGCTGTTATACCACAATGCAACATAGCCTGTAAAGGAGAGAGATTCAGACAAGTAAACACCTTTAAATACCTTGGTTGTACTATCACCCCGGACGGCAAGTGTGACACAGAAATCAAGAAGAGAATCGGTCAATCTAAGGCAACTTTTAACAACATGAAATGCATTTTTACCAACTGTAAGATAAGCCTCAAGACCAAGATCCATGTTTTGAGAGCCTACGTATGGTCCATTCTTCTATACGGATGTGAGTGCTGGACCCTAGCCAAGGACACAGAACAGCGACTAGAAGCAGTGGAGATGTGGTTCATCCGGAGAATCATGAAAGTCTCATGGACAAAAAGAAAAACTAATGCAGAAGTAATGGAAATGGCTGGGTACAAGAGATCCCTTCTCAACACCATCAGAGAAAGACAGCTCAAATTTTTCGGCCATATAATCAGGGCTGACGGACTAGAGAAACTGTTATGGAGTGGCAAAATCTGTGGAAACAAGAGCAGAGGAAGACAACGCACAAAATCCACAGACAGCTTAAACAAATTCGCAACGTATAAAGAGGGCACCAACAATGAGCTCATGAGAGGGACCGAGAACAGGGAAGAATGGAGAGCCATGATCGTCGATGTCTGCAGGACCAGACCGGACACTTGAAGAAGAAGACTATTACTATTATGAAGCTCTTTGATTTGTTTGCTTTACAAGATTCAGAGAGTTGTAAGTTCCATGCATCATCGTTATTATTATTATTATTATTATTATTATTATTATCATCATCATCATCATCGTCATCATCATCATCATCATCATCATCATCATCATCATACACACAGGCTGTTTTGTATGCGCTCACACACACTGAAAAAAATATATGGAATAAAATTTTAATTCTGAAAGCTTGAGATGTCCACATTCCCACACCCCACAATGCATACCACCTTTGTAAGTGAGAGTCAATAGTCAAAAATATCCTTTCTTAATAAGAGAGACAGACAGACCGGCAGACAGACAGAGACAGGCAGAGAGAGAGACAGAGACAGGCAGACAGATAAACAGACAGACAGACGGACAGACAAGACAGACAGACGGACAACCCAACAGACAGAGAGCAGACATAACAGACAAAATGGGACAAAGAGAAGATGAGATAGGGAAAGAAGAAACAAAGTGACGAAGGCTGCACTATCAAACAGGAAACAGTCAACATAGAACAACTAGCCCTATAGAGCCAGTGTGCCGACACAAAGGCAATAGAACACATGGCGAAACATACCCCTGGATACAAAACACGTCTGCTTGTGCCTCGTTGCATTAGGAGACATGTACACCCTCTCAAAAACACACCCATGGGGGGACAGGATAGCCTGGTGGTTAGAGTTATGTATTCGTGATCTGCTGACCCGGGTTCGAATCTCGTTCAAGAGGATTTTTCCTCTGGAGTCAACATCAGTGCCGACTCCACTCTCCCCAAAAGTCCTTCGGATGAAACTATATAAACTGTGGTCCCGTGTGCGAACGCACCCAGCACATCTTGCGCACACGTTAAAACCCGTTCGGCTTTTCGAAAGAGTAGGCCATTGTGTACTGGTGGGAACGATGACAAACTTTACAAAACTGCATACACATGGGGACTGAATGGGGGAAAAAAGCACATGAGTGCTTATTTGTTATCCTCGAAAAGAAAGAATAAATAAAAAGAATAAATACCCCCCCCCCCCCCCCCCCCCACACACACACACACACACAAATACAGACACAATATGCCTGTCAACATTGGAGGGGAACATTTCTTCTTTTTTTTCATAATACTGCTTTAAGTCACGGCAGATTTCTCTGTACGAATTTCAGGCTGCTTTCCCCGGGGAGAGCGCGTCGCCACAAGAGCAGCGCCACCAGTTGATTTTTTTCTTTTCCTGTTTGCAGCTGTATTTGCTTCACTATCAGAGTGGCTTTTTTCTACAGAATTTTGCCAGGAACAACTTTCTTGTTGCCGAGGGTTCTTTTACGTGCGCTAAATAATTTTGTGTAATACACGTAACCTCGGTTTATCATCTCATCCGAAAGACTAGCATCCAGACTAGACCACCACTCATGATCTAATGAATGGGGAAAAAGTTTTGGCCCAAACGGGGACCGAACCACCGCACACTTCCGACCCGGACTTTTCTCTTTCTAGGCAGGCGCGTTACCTCTAGACCACCCATCCATATCCACAGCCTAGCGGTAAAGAGCGTCGCACTTCTGATCTGAGGGTTCCTGAGAGCCAGGGTTCAATTCTCCTCTGAGGCGTCTGATGGTTTCAGTCGCGACAGGTTTCTCTGTGTGAAATTCGGGGCTGCTTTTCCCGGAGGAGAGCCCGTCGCCACAAGACCAGCGCCAATCAGTGTCAGACAAAGAACTGTCTTGTATGCCTGTGTGTTTCTTTTTCTATGACTGGAGTTGTTGTTGTTTTTTACATGATTTTGCCAGAGACGGCTCTTTTGTTCTGCCGCGGATCTTTTACGTGTTATACTGTGTGTATGTGTGATTTCTTATTTTTCTATTTGAAGTTCTCTTGGAATATAATGATAATAATAATAATAATAATAATAATATAAATAATGATACTACTACTACTACTACTACTAATAATAATAATAATAATAATATATGGAATTTATATATATATAAAAGGTAAAAAAGGTAAAGGAGTCCCATAACCTATAAGGTCGTAGGGGAGCGAGGCGTCAGAGGCCTCACTTCTCTAGGGACCAGCATATTGAGGGCGGCGCCCATCTCCTCTCCCTCGCTGCTTTACCTTCCCTGACCCTAAAGAGGGCAGGTACCCATTTACAGCTGGGTGAACTGGGGGAACTGTACTGAAGCCAAGGCGCGCAAACGGTCACCCATCCAACTGGTAACCACGCTCGACGCTGCTTAACTTGGCTGGGGGAAAGCGAGTGCTCCGACCACTGGAATTTATAGAGCGCTATATCTTGCAATTACAAACCAGAGCGCTTCCATTCAATCCGCCCCTACACAAGCAAGCAACAATGATTAACAATATTCTAACAAATTCAAATGTACATACTCATGCACGCACGCGCGCGCGCGCGCACACACACACACACACACACACACACACACACACACACACACACACACACACAGGTTGTACATTTCTTGTGTTGTTGGGTTTTTTTAGATTATCATTGCTATCAATGATGCGTCGGTCAGTATTGTAATTGCCCTTCACGGGATGGTTAAAGTATTTTTGACTTGATTTGACTTGACTTGACTTGAATCCGTGTTGTCTCACTTTCTAGACGTGCGCTTTACCTCTGTATGTGTGTGCAGGTGTTTGTGTGTATGCACTTGCGTGCATACATGCATGTGGGTATGTGTGTGTGTGTTGGGGAGGGGGGGGGCTAAGGGGTCGGGAGAGAGAAAGAGAGAGGGAGGAAGGGAGAGAGAGAAAGAAAGGTTGAGTGATTGATTGATTGATTTATAATCTTTATCTTCTTATCTTGAGAGAGAGCGACAGAGACAGACAGAAAAACACAGAGACAGACAAACAGACAAACAGACAGAAACCACCAAGAAAACCATCCAGCCACTCAGCTCAGATAGTGGAACACAGACAGACAGAGATAATAATGCGTGTATGCTAACAGAGTGATTGTCAGTGTGTGCCTGTACGCGAGTGAGCCTAGTGTTGATAACCTCTCTGACCCCTCCTCCTCTACCCCTCCCCCCCCTCCTACCACCCCACACCCCCCACCCCCCTCATCACCCCCACCCCCCTCATCACCCCCACCCCAAACCACTTCAGTAGAGCCGCATGGTATCAGGTCAGATCATCCTCCTGATTCCAATGCTACATAAATTTCGGCCCCCTGTCAAGTTATCTCCGATTCCTTGCTCAAACACCTCGACAGCCTAGGTAGACCCTGAGGCCTGGTACCACTTGAGTGCGAGATGGTTACAGTGCTTTTCTTCAGTTGTTGCTGTTGTGGTTTTTGTTTTGTTGTTGTTGTTTTGTTTGAATGTGTATCTTTTGCTTTGTTTGTTTGAGGTTGTGTGTTTTGTTTGGTTTTGCTTTGTTTTCTTTTCATTATTTTTGCTTTCTTTTTTTTATTCTTTTTGTTGGTGGTGCTTTTGGTTTACTTTAATTTCTCTATCTCTCTGTCTGTCTGTCTGTCTGTCTGTCTGTCTGACTCTCTCTCTCTCTCTCTGTCTCTCTCTTCCTCTCTCTCTCTCTTCCTCTCTCTCTCTCTCTCTCTCTCTCTCTCTCTCTTCCTCCCTCTCTCTCTCTCCCACTCTCTCTCCCTCTCTCTCTCCTTCCTTCCCTCTCTCTCCCCCTCTCTCTCTCCTTCCTTCCCTCTCTCTCTCTCCCTCTCTCTCTCCCCCTCTCTCCTCTCCCCCATCTCTCCCCCCTCTCTTACTCTCCCCTCTCCCTCGCCCACACCTCTCTCTCTCTCTCTCTCCCTCGCCCACACCTCTCTCTCTCTCTTCTCTCTCTCTTCTCTCTTCTCTCTCTCTCTCTCTCTTCTCCTCTCTCTCTCCCGATTCCTTCTTTTTCTTCTTTTATTGCTTTTGTCCTCGTTTCTTTTCTTCGGGTTTCTTCCTCCCTCTCCCGTTCATTTTTTCGTTTCCTTTTCTATTTTCTTTTGGGGGTTTTCTTTGTCACTCTCACTCTCTCTCTCTCACTCTCTCTCTCTTCTCTCTCTCTCTCTCTCTCTCTCTCTCTCTCTCTCTCTCTCTCTCTCTCTCGTCTGTCTGTCTGTCTGTCTGTCCTGTCTCTCTCTCTCTCCTCTCTCTCTCTCTCTCTCTCTCTCTCTCTCTTCTCTCTCTCTCTCTCTATCTATCTATCTTTATCTGTTTGTCTTTTTGTCTGTCTCTCAATCTATCTGTCTGTCTGTCTAGTCTGTCTGTCTCCCTCTCTCTCTCTTCTCTCTCTCTGTCTCCCTCTCTTTCTTCTTTTCTTGTTCTTTCGTTTTTCTTTTCTGTTGTTGTTTTTTTCTTCTTTTCTTTCTTTTCCTTCGATGTCTAAGGGCACATACATTCTGGCCTCCTGCCTGATAATCTCTGACATTTTGCCAAAACAGCTTGACGTGCAAGACAGTGAAACATGTCGTCAGTTTTGTGTGCATCCCTTTGTCTACTTTGCTTTTGGGTTTTTTGGGTTTTTACGGCGGGTGTGTGTGTGTGTTGTGTGTGTGTGTGTGTGTGTGTGTGTGTGTGTGTGTGTGTGTGTGTGTGTGTGTGTGTGAGGGGGGGGAGGTGCTGTTTCTTTTTGTATTGTTTTTTTCTGTCTTTTGTTCCCTTTTTTCTTTTCTCTTTTCTTTCTCTTTTTTTAATTCTTTCGTTTCTTTCCTTTCTTTCTTTCTTTCCTTTTTTTTTCTCTTTCCTTTCTCTCTTTCTTTCTTTCTTTTTTTCATTATTTTTTTTCTTTCCTTCCCTCCTTCTTTCTTTCTTTCTTTCTTTTCTTTTTTATTATGTCTTTTCTATGTTCTTCTTTACTTTTTCGTTGTTATTTTTTGTTTGTTTCTCTTTTTCTTTCTTTTGCCCTTCCTTCCTTCCTTCTTTCCTTCTTTCCTTCCTTCCTTCCTTTCTTTCTTTCTTTCTTTCTTTCCTTCTTTCTTTCTCTTTCCTTCTTTCTTTCTCCGATTTCCAAAGGCACATAAACGTGAGCCTCCTATCTCATTATCTCTGACAGCTTGCTAAAACAGCCTGATACCCCAAACACTGAATCATGCCACCAGTGTGTGTGCAGATTCACTCTCTCAATCTGCTCCTCTCTGCATGTGCTTCTGCCATTGTCTAAAGTTCTTTGTTCCATCTTTGTCTATTTACACACTGCTTGCTTTCTCTCTTTCTTTCTCTCTTTCCTTTTCAGTTTCTTTCTTTGTTTCTTTTCTGTCTTTCTCTATTTCTTTTTTTATTTCTTTATTAGTTTCTTTTCTTTTCTTTTCTGTCTTTATTTCTTTCTTTCTTTCTGTCTGTCTTTCTTTCATTTTTTTCTGTCTTTCTTACTTTCTTTCTTTTCTTGTCTTTTTCTTCCTTCTTCTTCGACGAACGCTCAGACAGCAACTATTGTTGTTTGTCATATGAACAAAAATGCGTCACGCTGCCGTTAAACGCCTGACAAGTCAGGCCCGGCACATCCAACTTCGGCGTGGGAGAGACTTGCTATTATTTAAGTCTTTCTGAAAAAAAAAAAAAGGCAGGAGAACGGACCAAGAAGGCAGAAAAAAGACAAGAAGGAGGTGATAGGAAGAAAAGGAACAAAGCAGAAACAAAGAGAGGGATAGAAAAGAGGGAATTCCTAGCACAGAATTTCCAGTAGGTGGGGGTGCTATTTATACTGGCAGGCCCCCGGCATCCCCGCGGGGGATGTTTTCTTTCTATTCTTGCTTTCCTCTTTCTTGTCTTATTTTCTTGTCATTTTTTTTCTTCTTCTTTTTTGTGTTGTTTCCTTCTCTCTTTGTTCTTGTTATTCCTATTTCTGTCTCTCTTTCTTCCTGCTTTCCTTCTTTCCCTTGCGTCTTTCTTTCTTTCTTTCTGTCTCTTTTCTTTCATTCTTTTTTCACTCCTTCTTTCTTCCTTCGTTCGTTTTGTTGTTTTTATACTTTCTTTTTTTTCTTCTTTCTTTTATTCCTATTTCTTTCTCTCTTTCTTCCTGCTTTCCTTCTTTCCCTTGTGTCTTTCTTTGTTTCTGTCTTTTTTCTTTCATTCTTTTTTCACTCCTTCTTTCTTCCTTCCTTCGTTCTGTTCTTTTTATACTTTTTTTCTGTTTCTCTTTCTTTCTTTTATTCATGATTTCTTTTTTCTGTCTCGCCTGCTTTTTTACATTCTCTGCAACCACCCCCCATCACCACCCACCCCACCCCCGTGTCTCTTTCTTTTTTTTCTTTTCTTTCCCTCTCTTTTGTTTGCTTCTCTCTCTGTCTCTGTCTCTCTCTCTAGCTCACTCTCTCTCTGTGTCCCTCTCTCTGTATCTCTCTGTGTCTCTATCTCTGCCTCTCTGGCTGTCTGGCTGTCTGGCTGTCTCTCTCATCTCTCTCTCACTCTCTCTCTCTGTCTCTGCCTCTGTCTGTATGTCTGTCTCTCTCTCTCTCTCTACCTCTCTCTCTTTCTCTCTCTCTCTCTCTTCTCTCTCTCTCTCTCTCTCTCTCTCTCTCTCTCTCTCTCTCTCTCTCTCTCTCTCTCTCTCCCTCTCTGTGTCTCTCACTGTGTCTCTGTGTCTCTGCCTCTGTCTGTCTGTCTGTCCTTCTTCTGCTCATCTCTCTCTCTCTCTCTGCTCACTCTCTCTCTCTCTCTCTCTCTCTCTCTCTCTCTCTCTCTCTCTCACTGTGTCTCTGCCTCTGACTCTCTCTCTCTCTCTCTCTCTCTCTCTCTCTCTTCTCTCACTGTGTCTCTGCCTCTGACTCTCTCTCTCTCTCTCTCCTCTCTCTCTCTCTCTCTCTCTCTCTCTCACTGTGTCTCTGCCTCTGTCTCTCTCTCTCTCTAGCTCACTCTCTCTCTCTCACTGTGTCTCTGCCTCTGACTCTCTCTCTCTCTCTCTCTCTCTCCTCTCTCTCTCTCTCTCTCTCACTGTGTCTCTGCCTCTGACTCTCTCTCTCTCTCTCTCTCTCTCTCTCTCACTGTTTATGAAAATTGAAAATTGAAAACATTAAGGGACTCAACAAACAACCTTGTTTAACGCCTCTGGGACAGTCAAAGTAATCTGTGTAAGAACATCTGTTGCGTACACAAGCCATTACAGATGAATATACACCCTTTATAGCCCTATACAGTTTCCCATTAATTCCTGTTTTATGAAGTATAACCCATAGTATATTCCTATCTACCGAATCGAATGCTTTTCTGAAATCTATGAATGCAACAAACAGTTTAGCATGCTTCTGTAAATGTTTCTGTACAAGCCCATAGAGAGTAAAAATATGATCAACTGTGCTATATCCCTTTCTAAAGCCTGCTTGCTCTTCTCTGATTTTTTCATTTGTTTGAACCCAGTCTGAAAGTCTTCTATTTAATATGGATGTGTATACTTTACTCATTATGCTTGTAAGAGAAACTCCTCGATAGTTGTCTGGCATACTAGTTGCTCCCTTCTTATGTATTGGCACAATTATAGATTTAGACCACTCCTTTGGAAATAAACCCTCATCAAAAAGCTTATTGAACAACTGCACCAAATAGTCAATTATAGTGTCATCCACATTTTTAAGCATCTCTCCTATAATTCTGTCTGGACCAGCACTTTTCCCCTCTTTCAATCTCTTTATGGCTGCGATTACTTCTTGTTTAGATATAGGTTCTTCAAGGACTTGGTCTTGCACAACATTGTCGATTCTGACAGTTTCATCTTCCACTGTTTCCTGGTCCTGTATCGTATTCTCAAAGTCTTGAAATAATCTAAGGAAATGGTCATACCATTGGTCATTAGAAATTGAGTTACAGATTTTTCGTTTACAATTAACAGAACGAATAGTCTTCCAAAAGGACTTGGAGTCTCTCACATTTTCTTTAAGTTTTGTCAGTCTATTCTGGTCGAAGTCATACTTTTTTGCTTTAGCATCTTTTTGTACTCCTTCTTGGATTGTACAAATGTCTCTTTCACTTCGAGTCTATTTGTCCTTCTAAATTCTCTCAGAAGCCTTTTAACTTGACGTTTCTTTTCGTGGCATTCATAATCAAACCAGTCATTGGTTTTTTTCATTTTGCCCCCAACAGTTTTTACCATCCATTCTGCTGCTCCAAGCAGTGCCTTTGTCATTACATCAGCTGATTTATCAATATTTTCGTCTGAAACATGACATGCTTCTTGAACTGTCTCCTTAAATTCTAATGAGGCTAATTCATTCTTATGTCTAGTGAAAAATACACTTGGTATAGCTCCTTTAAAGATGCGTTTGGTCCAGAACAGTATCTGATATCGTTAACTAATAAAAGGCTTCGAAGTAATTTACTAAAATTTAGGCTAAGATTGTGTGGTCTTTTGAACTGCAAACAATGGTATATTACAGCAGAGACAGACAACAACTCTTGTCCAGCATGTGGAGAAGAAGAAGAAGACGAATTTCATTTTTTGTTTGGTTGTAGAACTTATCATGACATTCGCCAAAAAATTGCTTTTTTGACAAACCCAACCAACAGGTCCACCAATCTTGTACAAAAGGTGTTATCTTCAAATAATATGTCCGAGCTTAAATCTTTAGCAATATATATAACGCAGGCTCTAGATAAACGTAAGCAGACTATGAATGAAACGGATCCTATACGTAATAACTGAAAATATTGGTTGGCATTTATCTGGACTTTGGATTATTACTCATGTCCTTTTCATATTCATTCCTATGTTAATATGTTACTTACAATTACCCCCTTTGACTGATGGGCTTGTAGCTTTTGTCAAATAAAATTCGTTCATTCGTTCTCTCTCACTGTGTCTCTGCCTCTGACTCTCTCTCTCTCTCTCTCTCTCTCTCTCTCTCTCTCTCTCTCTTCTCTCTCTCTCTCTCTCTCTCTCTCTCTCCTCTCTTCTCTCTCTCTCACTGTGTCTCTGCCTCTGTCTCTCTCTCTCTCTAGCTCACTCTCTCTCTCTCACTGTGTCTCTGCCTCTGACCCTCTCTCTCTCTCTCTCTCTCTCTCTCTCTCTCCTCTCTCTCTCTCTCTCTCTCCTCTCTCTCTCTCTCTCTCTCTCTTTCCCCAAGATTCCCACGGCACATGGTTTTCAGCTTCTCTTCTGATTATCTCGGACACCTTGCTTCGACAGCTTGCAAACACACACAGTGAACATTGTCAGGATCATGTTTGCAGATATGGCATGGTTATCTTTTTTTCTTTGGTTTTGTGCTTTGGTGTTGTGTGTTTGCTGTTATTGTAGTTCCTTCTTCTTTCTTACTATGTCTTGTCTTCTCTCGTTTTCCTTTCTTTTCCTCTTTAGTCTTTCTTCTATTTTGTCCTTTAACCTTTTCACCGTTGCTGGTTCTTTGTTATTTCTTAACTTTTCTTGTCTTTTCTTGTTCTCTTTTCCCCTATTTCTTATTCTTTTTTTCTTCTTTTTTGTCTTTAACTTTTTTTTATCACTCTTAGTTCGTTGTTTTTTCTGTTTTTTCTTGGTCTGTTCTTGTATTTCTTTTCCTTTTATTACCTATTCTATGTCATCCTTTGTCCTTTAACTTGTTTAACCTTTGTTTCTTTTTTCTGTTATTTTCTGCCTTTCTTTCTATTTTTCTCTCCTTTTTTTTTTTAACCTTTTCTTCCTTTTTCAAACGGTACACGAATGCCAGCATTCCCTTTGTTTATCTTGGAGACCAGGTTAAAACAGCCTACCATTCCGCACACTAAAACATGTCACTATTTTTTTTAAATGTATAATGTTTATTTTTAATATTGGTACTTTCTTTGGCTTTGTTTGTTTGTTTTCCTTGGGGGGTATTTATTTGTTTATAGCTTTTTTGTCTCTGTGCTGTCTTTTTCTTCATTACACTGTTTCTTTTCTTCAGATTTTCTTTATTTTTCCTTGTTCAAGTTTTGTTTTTCGTTTTTGGTTCTTTCTTTACCCCTTTCTTTCCTTGCTATCTTTTTCAACCTTTTTATATTAATTTTGTTTCTTTTCCCTAAATCCTGCACTTTGTTTCACTAGCTTCATCCTGTTGTATGTATCAGTGATGTGCCCTTCCAAACTGCTTGTTCCAATACCCCATCCCCCCCCCCCATCCCCCCCCACCCCCCCCCCCCCCCCTCTGAGATAATGGCATCCATTCTTCCTCCTTAGTGTCTTACACGTTACCAGCGTGAGAAGTTTGACCCTTGCTATGATGGGGACGGGATAGCTCAGTGGTCAGAGCACTCGCTTTCCCCCAGCCAAGTTAGGCAGCATCGAGCGTGGTTACCAGTTGGATGGGTGACCGTTTGTCCACCTTGGCTTCAGTACAGTTCCCCCAGTTCACCCAGCTGTAAATGGGTACCTGCCCTCTTTAGGGTCAGGGAAGGTAAAGCAGCGAGGGAGAGGAGATGGGCGCCGCCCTCAATATGCTGGCCCTAGAGAAGTGAGGTCTCTGACGCCTCGCTCCCCTACGACCTTATAGGTTATGGGACTCCTTTACCTTTACCTTTTATGATGTTGAGTAGTGTCTTTTGTGCCCGGTAAAAGTTTACTGGTCTGCCCTACATGTGCTTGTCAACGTCCTGGATATCCTCCCAGACAGCCAGGAATGGTGCCAGGTGTCCTCTGACTGGTGGCCTCTTGGTGGCTTAGAATAGCACACGGGTCTACAAGTGGCGAACATCATGGGTTTTTTTTTATAAAAAATATTTGCGAGATGCATGGAGGTTTCCCTTCGTGAATTTAAAGAAATTAGGTTTGTATAATGTGTCTGCTCTTGTACTTGTTACAGATAAACAGGTTGAGGTGTTTGGCCATATTATTGTTTCCATGGCAACAGTGCATAAAACACAGCAATTTATAGATGTTTATGCTTTACAAGTGATCAAGATAAAAAGGTTTAGAAGTTTGAAACATTTAGCTTCGGTGGCCATTGTGGATTGTTCCCATGGCATCTTTGCACAAAACTGAGTAATGTATAGATTTTTATGTTTGACATGTGATGTTCTTGATATATGGTACATTTTCTAACATAAGCTTGTAAACAAGATTGTATCAGTTTCGACCCCCCCCCCCCCCCCCCCATGTCCCGCCTTACACAGGGAGTGTGACAAA
>CM054135.1:97742410-97744910 GCA_028751875.1 Rapana venosa | reverse complement strand
TAAATACGGGGAAAGTGCCTACCCTCTGGCATCGTTAAGGGGGGGAGGGGGGGGGGGGGCTCTCCATGCAGTTGCTCCGATTGTACTCTGTCTGTCTGGCTGGCTGTCTGACGGTCTGTCTGTCTGTCTGTCTCTCTACTTCTCTCTCTCTCTCTCTCGCTCTCTCTCTCTCTCTCTCTCTCTCTCTCTCTCTCTCTCTCTCGCTCTCTTCCAAAAGATGTTGATGTCATCCCGATAAGGGAGGAGACTGGATGTTAAAAAAACAAGCACATGAGTGCTTATTCATTATCCTTGGATTAAAAGAATTTGACTTGACCCCCCCCCCCCCCTCTCTCTCTCTCTCTCTCTCTCTGGATTTCATTTGATTTCATTTCATTTGATCTCTCTTGGAAGCCTTTCTATGGGCATCGTAGCAGAGTCCACCCCTCAAAACCAAGCCTTCTCTTTCTGCTCTCTCTCTGTTTGATTTTCTGTCTGTGTCTCTATGTCTGTTGATATTTGTCTTCTTTTGTCACCTTCTGTCTCTTTCTCTGACAATGGTCTGAACAGGTGGTCTGAATATTGCCAAGAACTGTACAACTACCCAATACAACCTGACAAGAGCATAATAGAAGAGAAAGCAGCAACATCAAGAGCACCCTCGCCATTACCTATACTGAGGGAAGAAGTGGAAGAAGCCATCCGCAGCTTACCAGTAGGAAAGTCCCCAGGAGCAGACAACATACCAGCAGAGCTGCTCAAGCATGGTGGCGAATCAGTCATCACACATGTTACAGCTATCTGTCAGAAGATTTGGGAGACAAAACAGTGGCCAACAGAATGGACACAATCACTCATCATGCCCCTGCCCAAGAAGGGGAATTTACGCCAATGCCAAAACTATAGAACAATCAGCCTAATCAGTCACGCCAGCAAGATCATGCTCAAAGTTACTTTGAATCGACTCAAGAAGGAGGCAGAAGAACACCTTGCAGAGGAACAAGCTGGGTTCAGGGCAGGCAGGAGCACAATCGAACAGATTTTTAACTGCCACATCCTGATGGAAAAACATCTTCAACATCAGAGAGACCTGTTCCACAACTTCATCGACTTCGTGAAGGCTTTCGACAGAGTATGGCACGAAGGCCTGTGGCAGGTCCTCAGAATGTTTGGCATTGAAGAAGGACTAGTGCAAACAATTCAAGCACTATACAACACCGCAAGCAGTGCAGTCCTTCTGAACAATCAGGTCGGAGACTACTTCAAAACCACAGTTGGGGTCCGACAAGGATGCCTGTTATCTCCAGTCCTGTTTAATCTGTTCTTGGAAAACATTATGAGAGAGACCCTCCATGACTTCCACTCTACCATCTCCATTGGCGGCAGACCCCTCAACAACATACGGTTTGCCAATGACATTGACCTCATGGGCGGAAGTAACACAGAGCTGCAAGATCTTACGACCAGACTTGAGAACAGAGCTGGAGCATATGGGATGGAGGTGAGCTCGGAGAAAAGTAAAGTACTTGTGAACAGCACGAGCAATGCCACTGCTAAAATTTACATGAACGGCCAACAACTGGAGGAGGTAGACGCTTTTAAATACCTTGGCGCTACACTCACAAAGGACGGGCGATCGACGACAGAAATCAAAGTCAGAATAGCCATGGCAACATCTTCCATGACAAAACTCACCACCATATGGAAAAGTAAAGAGATCAGTTTCCCAATCAAACTAAAGCTCTACAAAGCCCTAATTCAGACGATCCTGCTGTACGGAAGTGAAACCTGGACATTGACTGCTGAAACAGCAAAGCGAATCCAGTCATTCGAAACAAAATGCCATAGAAAACTACTGGGCATATCCTGGAGAGAACGAAAGACCAATGAATTTGTCAAGAGTCAAATAACATGTCTGGCAGGTCCACAGGAACCCCTTCTCACCATCGTCAAGAAGAAAAAGCTGACATGGTTCGGCCACGTCACCCGCCACAACACTCTGCCAAAAACAGTACTGCAGGGAACACTCGAAGGTGGCAGAAGGAGGGGAAGACAGAACAAGTCATGGATGGACAACATCAGAGAATGGACCAGGATGAATGACTCGGCACTACTGCGCAGAGCCGAGGACCGAGATGGATGGAGGAGACTTACCACGGCATCGTCTTTCGTGTCTCCCCCACGACCGCCAAGGTCACGGGTCTGATGATGATGATGATGATGTCTCTTTCTCTGAATATTTTCTCTGTCTGTCTCTCTGTCTATCTGTTTGTCTGTTTGTGTGTCTGTCTTTCTGTATCACTCTCTCTTTCACGTATGCACACACGTACACACACACTCACACTCACACACACACACACACACACACACACACACACACGAGAGTCAGATCAAATCACATCATTCAAGTCAAATGATTTGATTTGATTTGATTTCTCTCTTGTATGTCTGTCTCTGTCTGTCTATCTGTCTCTGTCTGCCTCTGTCTCTGCCTCTGTCTCTGCCTCTCTCTCTCTCTCTC
>CM054135.1:97712410-97739910 GCA_028751875.1 Rapana venosa | reverse complement strand
ATACCATTGTTCTTGTTTTGAAAGAAACCCCCATTTCCTAAATACCATCACTTTAGTGTTATTCATATTAACACTTCACTGAAGTTCATTACAGCAGTCTTTTAAAATGTTTAATTGATGTTGTAAGCCCCCTGGGGTTGTTGAAAATAATGCAAACAGCAGAATAACTATAAATAGAAATGGTAAATATTGCTGGATTTCTAGAGAAATTTCGTGTGAAACCGGTTTTTACATTGTTTGGATACAACAAAGTGTTGGGGATGCCAAAGCTTTCAAGGTATGTTTAAACAAAGACTAGTGGATATGTTCATTCAAGGATGGGACTGGACTATGAGAGATAAAGAGAGGTATGACAACTATAGATCGTTTAAAGGTAATTTTTAAAAGAGCAACATATAAACTTTAATGATGTTTACTGCTTTCGAATGGCAATTGCACAAGCAAGAGTTAACGTTTTATACCTTAATGATAATGTATATAGACATAGTGAGAATGCTCGAAACAAATGGTGTCCTTTTTGTAAAACAAAAGTTGAAAATGAAGCTCACTTTCTCTTGGAATGTTACATGTACACAGACTTGAGAGGAAAGTTGTTAAGCAAGTGCATCAAGATACCATTGCCAGATCTGCTGAAAGCAACAAGTGATAAGTACAGGCACAGTTTGTCTCGATATATCTTTCACTCTATTAACAAAAGGAAAACAGTGCTACTTCAGACTGTGTATTGAAAAACTGTTACGATTTGATATGTACTTGATATGCACGATTTCTACAATTTTCCGTTGACATCATCTCCTTTTGTGATTTGGTTATGCTTGATATAGGGGTAATGATAATGAATTAGCATAGTCTGTGTCTTTCTACTTTAATCAGTCGTAAATCTTTACTATGTGTGCATTTGCTTTGCCATTGATATGAATGAATTCATTGCTCTATCCCAAGCCCAAGAATGGTATTGTGGCCCAAGGCCATTGTACATTAAATCATTTCAGAGTTCAGAGTTCTCTCTCTCCTCCTCTCTCTATCCCCCAACCCGTGTCTCTCTCTCTCTCTCTCTCTCTCTCTCTCTCTCTCCTCTCTCTTCTCTCTCTCTCTCTCTCTCTCTCCTCTTCATGCCCCACTCTCCTTCCCCAGCCAGTTGAGCTATTAGTTGTATAACCGTCAGTGACGGAGCTGTCCCAGGGGCAGATAAAGACAGTCAGAGGCAGTGGAGAGCTGAGCGGCCAGGCTCTTTCCTGGCTGGAGGCGAGCTTTGCTTTTATCTCTATAGCTTTGTTGGTTAGTCAGCTTTTTATGATGATGAAAATGAGGAGGAGGAGGAGGAGGAAGAAGAGGATACTGGTGGTGGTGGTGGTGGTGGTGGTGGTGGTGGTGGTGGTGGTGGTGGTGGTGGTGGTGGTGGTGGGAGGGGGTGGTGGTGGTGGTTATGATGATGAGGAGGAGGAGGAGGAGAAGGAGAAGCGGAGGAGGAGAAGGAATAGGAAGAGGAGGAGGAGGAGGAGAAGGAGGAGGAAGGGAAAAAGGAGAGGTGGAAGAGAAGGATGGGGAGGGGGAGGAGGACAATGATGACAATTCTGAAGAAAGAGGGTGTAGTTGTATAAGAGTGTGTGTATGTGTGTGCGTGCGTGTATATATGTGTGCGTGCGTGCGTGCGTGCGTGCGTGCGTGCGTGGGTGTGTGTGTGTGTGTGTGTGTGTGTGTGTGTGTGTGTGTGTGTGTGTGTGTGTGTGTGTGTGTGTGTATGGGCGCGCGCGCGCGTTAATAGCGGGAGAAGGGAGGCGAGGATGTCGCGAGCATGCTTGCATGCTGAAGACAGTAAATATGCCTACGTTGTGTTCTAGGCGTACTTATTTACAGACGTGCACAGATGAACCAAGTCAATCCCTTCTTTGGAATTCACACTTCAGAAACAACATTCACATGACATGATTAATTATTTTTTATTTTATTATTTTATATCGAGGATAATGGAATAAGCACTGATGTGCTTTTTTACAATCAGTCCCCGTGTGTATGCTGTTTTGTAAATGTTGCCATCTATTCCCACCGGCACACAATAGCCTACTCTTACGAAAAGCGCAACAGGATTTAACGTGTGCGCAAGATTATAGAAGAATAAAACGAACTAAAATAAGATAATAAAAACAAATAACAAAAAATAACACAACACAAAACAAAACAAAACAAAAATAAAATAAAACAAAATAAAACAAAACAAAATGAAATAAACTCCCAGACATCTCTGCCTGGCAGCTCCCGTGGCGTGGTGGTCCCTGCAGTGTGTGATCGGTCAGACACGCAGCCTGAATTGAACCCTCTGGCATGAATGCAACGGAACGAACGTAAACGTCACTGCCTTGTGTGCTGATGAACTCCTTTCCCTCCAAACACAGCATGAGGGCAAACTTTGAGCTTGTTCAAATACGTTTCAACCCCCACCCCCCTCACCCCCCCCCCCCCCCCCCCCCCCAACCCGGTGCAGATGCCAGAGGTCTTTCAGTGGAAATAGCATCTTCACTTTTATGGAAATCCTGTGCTAAGAATACCCTCTTCTCTCTTTCTCTTTGTTTCTGTCTTGTTCTTCTTTTTTCTTTTCATGTCACCTTCTATATTATGTCTATTTTCTGCCTTCTTGGTCGATTTGCCAGCCTTTTTTTGTTCTTTAAAGAAAGACTTACAAGATAACGGTTTTCTCCTAAGCCGAAGTCGGATGCGCTGGGCCTGACTTGTCAGGCGCTTAACGGCAGCGTCACGCATTTTTGCTCATATGAAGAGAGCAATAGTTGCTGTCTGAACGTTCAATGAAGAAGAAGTTCAAGCACGTTGTTTTGGTTGGGATTTTTTAGTGGGATCTTGGGAGAGGGTGTGAGTGTGTTAGAGGGACGGGAGTGGGGGGAGGTAGACTTACTTCCATGTCTATTAGCTGCTCGTAAATCAAGGGTTTTTTCTGCTTTCATGTTTGCAAGAGCTCCATCCCAGACCATAATGAAGTCTACATTCTTTTCTACTACATATCATACAACGAGGAAGCCTAAGTGCTTGCATGTCGTCAGCATGTTATAAATCATTTACCTGCATGGGTTTGTTTGTTTTTCAAAGGGTACACACGTTCATGTACATTTCTTGATCAGAAAAAATAATGTGTAACAAAGGCTTCGTCATTAACCTTAATGACAACATTTGAAGTTTCCTGAAAGCATTTCTCTTTTAATCTTTTCACATTATCAGATTCACAATGTCTTGTCATCACAAGTTATGGAATATCAAAATGGACTGAAGCGTCATTTTCACCTATCAAAATGAAGAGACTGTTGTGATTTATGTAATCTACAGCGCATGCGCGTACACATGCACACACACACACACAATGCGCGCGCGCGCGTGTGTGTGTGTGTGTGTGTGTGTGTGTGTGTCTGTACATGTGTATGTGGTGCGTGTTTATATACGTGGGTGCGGGCGCACGTGCATGTGTGTGCGTGTGTGTCTGTGTGTGCGCGCGCGCGTGCGTGTGTGTGTATGTGCGTGCGTGCGTGCGTGCGTGCGTGCGTGTGTGTGTGTGTGTGTGTGTGTGTGTGTGTGTGTGTGTGTGTGTGTGTGTGTGTGTGTGTGTGTGTGTTGCATGTGTGTATGTGTGTAGTGTATGTACCACTGTTGACTCTTTCACTGTCTGTGGTCCATCCATCTGGAATGACCTCCCTCTGTCCCTTCGCCAAAAGCCTTCATTCGATACTTTCAAATCCAGCCTCAAAACACATTTATTTCCTTTCTAACATCTTCCCTCTCTTTATCTGTCCATACTCTTCAGCGGCCACCCCCATCTCCATCACCGTGCATAGGCATGCTGTGCATGCGCGCGTGCGTGCGTTTGTGTGTGTGTGTGTGTGTGTGTGTGTGTGTGTGTGTGTGTGTGTGTGTGTGTGTGTGTGTGTAATATTGATGTCTTTTTATTATTATTCATGAATGATTGCATAAGTGTAAATGATTTGAATGTAAGCGCTTTGATTTGTTCCCTTGCAAAAGTCAGCGCTATATAAATTCCATACATTTTTTAATTAGTTGTTGTTGTTGGTTTTTTTTAATATTATTGTTATTATTATTATCATTATTATTATTGTTGTTGTTGCTGTTGTTATACTTACGTGTGCGTACCAGAACTCTCAATTAAAACCCTCTCTCATATCAACACTGCAAAAAAATAACAACAATAATAACAACATCAGGATTGTCTTCCAGCACCCCACCCCGGCCCCGCTATGGGTGGCCCCTTACAGTCGGCTGGGCCTTAAAGACAAGAACACAAGGCGGAATCAAACCCGCCCTCCTGCAGCGGCACGTAACTCTCAGTGTCTTGTCAGATTATCTCCCTTGCCCTGGATACACAACTTGACAGGCGAGACATGTGGGCAGACATGTGGGCAGACGACGTGCTTGGTCAAGCATACTGAAGCTATTTTTAGGGAGGGGGAGGGGGGATGTCGTGGTGGTGGGGGTGAGGATTGCTTCCCCCCTCCCCCGCCCTCACTAGTAGTTGTTATCAATCAAGTTATCGCCCGCCGATTCCTGGGTGAGGGGCTGTCAGTAGAAATCACCACCTTCTGGAAATGTTGTTCTGGGAGGTTTGTTTGCTTTTTTTCTTTTCTCTCCCTGTCTTTGTGTCTGCTTTGATTTTTGGTTTTTTCTTCCTGTCACCTCCCTCTGGTCTGTTTTCTGCCTTTGTGGTCCATTCTTCTGCCTTTTGCTTTTTACCCAGGAAGGTTTAAAAGATAGTTCTTCTCCCCTACGCTGAAGTCGGATGCGCACGCTCGCGCGCGCACACACACACACACACACACACACACACACATTACAATACATGTCCATGCACTCACTTATTTGACTCACGAGTAAAAGGCCTTCCTCATACACCCCGTTTTCACTTGTAATCTCTGAAAACCCCTCCCAACCCTATCTCTTAAATTCCCCAACACGAAAATTTCTCGAATCCCCCTCCACTCCAATCTCTCAATCCCCCCTTACACACCAATCTCTCAAATCCCCACTTACATACTAATCTCTCAAATCCTCACTTATACATCAGTCTCTCAAATCCCCTACACCAATCTCTCAAATCCTCTTCCACACAAATCTCTCAAAAACTAATCCCCTTTCACACCATCTTCTCAAATCCCCCCTTACACAGTGATCTCTCAAATCCCCCTTTACACAGCGATCTCTCAAATCCCCCTTTACACAGCGACCTCTCAAATCCCCCCTTACACGCCAATCTCTTAAATCCCCCTTACACGCTAATCTCTCAGCAGATCAACCATCACTTTTATGCAGAAGACTCTCAGATTCTAAGCAGTGACACTCCTGAAAATCTACCTTCTCTCTCGACAAATATGGCCTACTGCTTTCAAGATATCCAAAAAGGATGGTAGAGAACAAGTTATAGCTAAACGCTGATAAAACTGAAGCCATGCTTGTAGGGACCAAACACAAACTCTCTTCCATTACAACAGCTTCAATAGAATTTGGCAATGCATCAATCCCTCTATCCACTGCTGTGAAGTATCTAGGGGCCATTATTGACAACACACTCTATGCAAAAATTCATCACCCAAACCTGCCAGTCGTGCTACTATCAATTACGGCGTATTAGTGCAATTCGAAAGTACCTGTCCACAGAAGCAAAAAATCCAAACTCGTGGCGTCTCTCATTTTTTTCACGTCTGGACTATTGCAATTCTCTTTTGGCTGGTCTGCCAGCATCATCTATCCACTCCCTTCAACGTATTCAAAACTCTGCAGCTCGACTAGTCCTCAGAAAGAAAAAATCTTTGCACATTACCCGTCTCTTGCGATCTCTCCACTGGTTGCCTGTACCACAAAGACTAAAATATAAGATCAGTACTCTCTGTTACAAATGTCTCCACAAAACAGCACCCTCCTACCTCTGTGAATGTCTTCACCTGTACACTCCTTCTCGTTCCCTTCGCTCAGCTTCAGATTCCTTATGCTTACGAATACCTAGATTCAGCCAGTCCACCGTGGGCCGTCGCTCTTTCTCTGTTTCTGGTCCATCGATCTGGAATGGCCTCCCTATCACTCTTCGCCAAAGGCCTTCTCATGATACTTTTAAATCCGGCCTCAAGGCATATTTGTTTAAAACCTAAGATGTTCCTCTCCTGTTTCATTTCATAGCTGTCCCTGCTTTTCAACAGCCAAAATCCCATCACCCTGCCAAAGTGTATAACCTGTGTGTGTGTGATGTGTGAGTGTGTGTGTGTGTGTGTGTGTGTGTGTGTGTGTGTGTGTGTGTGTGTGTGTACATTTGGACTTGTTAGAACTATTACTTGCTATTGGTTGCATGACTGTGTAAGAATGAGTTGAGTGCAAGCGCTTTGATTTGTCTGTGTTATTATTATTATTATTATTATTATTATTAAATCCCCCCCCCCCCACTCCCCGTACACACCAGTCTCTCAAATCCCCCCTTGCACTCCAGTCTCTCAATCCCATTCCTACACCAATCTCTCAACTCCCACCCCCTCCACACCAATCTCTCAATCCTCCCCTCCTCTCCCACCTCCTCTTCCTTGTACATACATTATCCAGCACTTCCTTATCCAGGAACCCTTCACCGCTACATCAACTTCAGCCCAGAAGCCAGCAGCAGTCAGATTAGCTGCTGCCCACCCCCCCCCCCACCACCACTCCGCCTCCACCTCCCCCCCCCACCCCCCCCCAACCCCCCCCACCCTTAACATTCTGCCTACTTGCCTGCCAACAACACTACGCACATCTCTCTCTCTCTCTCTCTCTCTCTCTCTCTCCTTCTCTCCTCTCTCTCTCCCTCTCTCTCTCTTTCTCCTCTTTTCTCTTTTTTTCTCTCTCTCTCTCCTCTTTCTCTCCTCTCTCTTCTCTTGATGGCAAAGTGTAACACGGTTTATAACAGCACCAGCAATTTGTAGTGAAGCTAGCTAGCTGAGGAGATGCTGAAGACCAGATCTTGTTGATCTGCCAGCAGTCAGTGGAGAGTTGAGAACAGCGGCAGCCAGGGAAGTAGTGTTGTGTGTTGTAAGTGCAGCTAGGAGGATTTTTCCTCTGGAGTTAACATCAGTGCTGACTCCACTCTCCCCAAAAGTCCTTTGTATGAGACTATATACCAAGGCCCTGTGTGCCAACGCACGCAGAACGTCTTGTGCACATGTCAAAACCTAATCTGCTTTTCAGAAGAGTAGGCCAGAGTGTGCATGTGGGAACGGATGACAAAATTTACAAAACTGTAATTATACACACGGGGACTGGATTTTTTAATTCTTTTTTTTATTCTTTCTTTTATTCTTTTATATCGAGGATAATGGGATAAGCACTTATGTGCTTTTTGACATCCAGTCCCCGTGTGTATGCGGTTTTGTACATTTTGTCATCCGTTCCCACCAGCACACAATGGCCTACTCTTACGAAAAGCGGAACAGGATTTAACGTGTGCGCAAGATGTTCTGCGTGCGTTCGCACACGGGGCTTCGGTTTATAGTTGTGTGTGTGTGTATGTGTTTTAAAAGCATATGAGTTTTTATTCCATTATCCTCGACATGTAATAAGAATAATAATAAGAAGAAGAAGAAGAAAAAAATAATAATAATAATAATAATAATAATAATAATAGTAGTAGTAGTAGTTATTATAATAATAATAATAATAATAATAATAATAATAATAATAATATAATAATATAATAATAATAATAATAATAATAATAATAATAATAATAATAATAATAATAATAATAACAACAACAACACACACGTCCAATGCAAGCACAAGGAGGCTTCCTCTCTGAAGACATGCTCCCCAGTTGTTCCTAAAAATGTTTTCTTCCCTATCCTCTGAATATTGCTGTACGTCTGAGCGTTCGAGGGAGGGGGAGGAGCAGCAGCAGCAGCAGCGGCGGCAGAGGAGGAGGAGGAGGAGGAGAAGAAGAAGGAGAAGAAGAAGAAGAACAACAACAACAACAACAAGAAATTGAAGAAGATGGACTACAGCATGCGTGTACAGGATCAACTAGACTCAGACTCCTGCACTTGTACACGTACACTTGTCGTCCAGATTTGTTTTGTTACAAAACAAACTATCTCCCTTCCCGTTCCAATCTCTACCTACACTGTCAGGCAGTTATCCTGAGACATTCCCCACCACGCCAACTTGAGATTGCTGTCCTATGAACCGGGCCTGTCCTCACATGGTCTATCTGCTAACACACTGCACCCACCCATGCGTTGGTTTGCCAAAGGAGCGATGTGTCTGAAGTGTATCTCCGCTGTTAGTTACAAACTGTTCCCATAATCTATACAGTCTTTTTAAAAAATTTATTCATTTCTTTTACTTTAATCTTTTATTTCGAGGGTAATGAACTTTCTGGAGTCTTTGGGGAGCGAGGTGTCAGAGACCTCACTTCTCTAGGGCCAGCATAGTGAGGGCGGCGCCTATCTCCTCTCCCTCACTGCTTTACCTTCCCTGACCTTAAAGAGGGCAGGTACCCATTTACAGCTTGGTGAACTAGGGGACTGTATTAAAAAACCAGGGCGCGCGAACGGTTACCTATCCACTTGGTAATCACGTTCACACCTCACAGTTCACTTTTATTTCAACCTGGATCATTTTTATCTCCAATTGCTCTGAAGATGAGATAAAAAATATAATGTGTGTGTGTGCATGTGTGTGGTGTATGTGTGTGTGTGCATGTGTGTGGTGTATGTGTGTGTATCTGTGTGTGTGTGTGTATCTGTGTGTGTGTGTGTGTGTGGTGTATGTGTGTGTATCTCTGTGTGTGTATGTGTGTGGTGTATGTGTGTGTATCTATGTGTGTGTGTGTGTATTTTTGATTTTACGTCTGTTTACTTAAAGTGATATTAGACGAGAGGTGGAGTAGGAGTGGTGAAATGAGGGCTTGAAAGCAAAGAGATAAGTGTTGTAACGATACAAACAATATGTTGCAAAAACTTGGCAAAGAAACGCAAACAGAACAATTGAACAAGTGTGTGTGTGAGCGTGCACGCACGCGCGCGTGCACGCACGCGCGCGTGCGCGCGTGTTTGTCTGTTGGTGTGTGCGTGTGTGTGTGGGTGTGTGTGTGTGTGTGTGTGTGTGGATTTGGAAGAGACGGACAGACAGACAGGCAGTCGAACGCACGGACGGACGGATAGACAGACAGACAGATCTACAGACAGACAGAGAAACAGAGTCAGAGAAAGAGAGACAGAGTGAGAGAGAGAGACAGAGTGAAAAAGAGAGACACAGAGAGAAAAAGAGAGAAAGAGAAGGAGAGGGAAGAATACGTAATATGTACAAGATACGGCCTTTATTGTCCACTTACATATGGAAAAACGTCAAATAAACAAGATGCTTGCACACACACACGCCCGCTTGAGTGTATGTGTACGTGCACATGAGCCCACATACACACACACAAACACACACACACACACGCACACACACACACACACACACACGCACACACACACACACACACACACACACACACGCACACACACACACCATGAACACACACGCACACACACACACACATACACACATACACACACACACGCACACACACACGCACACACACACACACATACACACATACACACACACACGCACACACACACCACACACACACACACCCACACACACCACACACACACACACACACACATAACACACACCAGCACACACACACATACACACAACACACACACAGCACACAACACACACCACACGCACACACACACACACGCACACGCACACACAAACATCCCCCACCCACACACACACACACACACACGTACGCACGCACGCACGAACACAAAGCACGCCAGAAACAAAGGGGCTGTACTCACGTGGCAAGGATTCACGCTGGTGTTCATACGTCCTAAGATGGCGGCGGCTGTTTCCATGCAGTCGCGAGTTTCACATTTCTGAAACAATGGAATACATCATGCTGCTGTACTGTCCTCTGAATCAATAGAATACATTATGCTTCTGTACTGTCGTCTGAATCAATAGAATACATCATGCTTCTATACTGTCGTCTGAATCAATAGAATACATCATGCTTTTGTACTGTCCTCTGAATCAATAGAATACATCATGCTTCTGTACTGTCCTCTGAATCAATAGAATACATCATGCTTTTGTACTGTCGTCTGAAACAATATACTACACCATGCTGCCGTACTGTCGTCTGAAACAATATAGTACACCATGCTGCTGTACTGTCGTCTGACTCAATAGAATACACCAGGCTTCTGTACTGTCGTCTGAATCAATGGAATACCTCATGCTTCTGTACTGTCGTCTGAATCAATGGAATACATCATGCTTCTGTACTGTCGTCTGAATCAATGGAATACCTCATGCTTCTGTACTGTCTCCCAGTTTGTTTGTTTTTTGTTTTTTTAGTTCAACGGGACTTTGCAATCATTCAAAACAAGAAACAATACACCATGCTTCTGTACTTACTCCAATTTTGTCTAGTTCAACACGACTTTAAAGATCAAGGCTTTCCCATAACCTATGTGATCGTAGGTGAGCGAGGCATCAGAGACCTCAGCTTTTCTAGGGGCCAGCATATTGATGGCAGCGCCCATCTCCTCTCCCTCGCTGCTTTACCTTCCCTGGCCCTAAAGAGGGCAGGTACCCATTTACAGCTGGGTGAACTGGGGGAACTGTACTGAAGCCGAAGCACGCCAACGGTCACCCATCCAAGTGGTAACCGCGCTCAATGCTGCTTAACACTGGCTTGGGGAAAGCGAGTGCTCTGACCACTGAGCTATGCCTTCCTCACAAGACTGTATCTTAAAACAAGAAAGAATACACTTGATTGACTGATTGATTGACTTGTTAACTGTTGTGTCCACAGATTAATTGACTGAGCTTCGTTATCATTAGTAGTAGTAGCATCAGCAGCAGACGTAGTAGTAGTAGTAAAGTAGTGAAAGTAGTAGTAGTAGTAGTAGTAAGTAGTAGTAGTAGTAGTAGTAGTAGTAGTAGTAGTAGTAGTAGTAGTAGTAGCAGTAGCAGCAGCATCAGTAGGAGTAGTAGCAGTAGCAGCAGCAGCAGCAATAGTAGTAGTAGTAGTAGTAGTAGTAGCAGTAGTAGTAGTATATTTGTTACCAACATTATCAATTATTACAATCATTATTATTATTATTATTATTTTCTATGATATGTCAGCCAACAATGCATATAATACGTAGGCTGACATTGTCATAGAAGAAAAGATAATGACCAGAAGAAAGAAACAAACAAAGAAAGAAGCAAAGAAAAAAGAAAGAAACTAAGAAGCAAGAAGCAAAGAGAGAGAGAGACCAACCGACCGACCGACAGACAGACAGACAGACACAAAGACAAACAGACAGGCAGACAGAAAGTGTGTTAGAGAAAGTCAACAGATAAGTCCATGAGAGATGGAGTAGGTATTTAAGGAAGTACGGGCGATAGAATGAAAAGAAGGAACAGAGAGAGAGAGAGACAGAGAGAGAGAGAGAGAGAGAGAGAGAGAGAGAGAGAGAGAGGAGAGAGAGAGAGAGAGAGAGAGAATGACAAATTCTTTTATTTCGAGGATAATGAATAAGCACACATGTGCTTTTTTACATCCAGTCCCCGCCCGTAGGGATACATCTTAATAATAATAACCCAATACTTATACAGTCTCACAAAAGAAACAAGGGGAAATAACCCTTTTCAAAACAGCCCCCGCCCCCCCAACAATCCCCCCCCCCCCCCCCCCCAGAGCAAGCAAATAAAAGAAAACCCTAAAAACAACACCCCCCACCCCCTCCCCCCAAAAATACCCTAACCAAAGCAAACAAACAAACAAAAGAGAAGGAAAAACCAAACCAATAAAAGAAGGGAAAAAAAGAGTAAAACAAACAATAACAACAAGAACAACAACAGAGCCAAGAGAAATAACACAACCAAACTTAATAAGTCATAAAGATAAACATCGACACATTGTCAAATGGTACACATACTTGTTACACATAGCTATAAGATATTGAAATAGGGCACTCATTAAAACTTAAGTACAGAGGCAAGTCCAATAAAGTATTGAAAATAGAAAATATGAATCTTTCATCAGGATACACTATAACTATAAGCAAGACGATAAAAGGTGAGAGAGAGACAGAGACAGAGAGACAGAGAGTGTGTGTGTGTACTTCAGAGATAATATCCAATATATAATTCCCAAAACAGTATGCGATCCCATCAACACTCATTTTTGATTATACTCGTTTCAAATTATATGTCATGATAATGAAATAAATTCAATACCCGTACGTTCACATAATAAAAACAAGAAATAAAACAAAGAAGAAATCTAAACCTATACAGTCATTGAGGGAGAGAATATGAGTGAGTGAGTGAGTGAGTGAGTGAATGAGTGAGTGTATGTGTGTGTGTGTGTGTGCGTGTGAGTGTGTGTGTGTGTGGGGGGGGGGGGTGTTTCAGGGATAATACTAAATATGTAATACTCACATAGCACACGATCAACACAAACACTTTTTAATTATACTCATACAAATTGAATGTCATGATAATAAAATAGTGCAATACCCATACACTCACACAATAAAGAGGGGGGGAAAAGCCAATAAAGTCATAAAAAGAACATCTACACATTGTAAGTAATAGAGACAAAATCTTTTTTTTCCAGGATAATGAATAAGTACTCATGTGCTTTTTTACATCCAGTCCCCGCCCGTAGGGTCACATTTAAAAATGCACTCAGTACTCATACTTTCAAACAGTAGAAGGAAAGGGAAAAAACTTTTTTTTAAAAGAAAAAGAGAGAGACAGAGACAGAGACAGAGAGAGAGAGAGAAAGAGAGAGAGGGGGAGAGCGAGAGAGGGCGGGGGGGGGGGGGGGGGGGGGGGGGTGAGAAAGAGACAGAGAAGGAAGTATGGACGGAAGAATACTTCGATGGTACGTGAAAAATGTAGTCCAGTGGAAAGGAGAGAGAGGAGCATTTTACCGTTTAATGTATTTATTTTAACTGCGCAATCAAACGTGTGAGCTACGCCTGCTGCTAATTAAAGTTAAAACATGATCACAGTTTTAATAACACGGGCGTCTGGTCAAAAATACCAACATTGATTTCAAAACCCAGAGATGTAACACTAATCTTTCCCCGCCCACACTCAAACACACACACACACACATTTCAACGCTTTCCTCTAACCGCTTAACTCACCTGCCTAAAAAAGGAAATCAACGGACTCCATAAAAGGTCATCATATTTATTTCCTTTTTTTTTTTTACCAATACTTGACGAAACGCATGCATTGTTCTAAACTAGGCCACTGTCTATAAATAGAACCTCATACGAGGTGATGATAAAAATACAGAACACAAAATCAATGGCCGCGGAATGAAGGACAGAAGCGATGTGAGGGAAACAGCAGGGTTCAACACTGTCGAAGCTCAGCACCTTCCCTCCACACTTGCTTTCCTTTTTAAGCCACAGTGAATGTTTTGAAAGGAGGAGACTGAAAACGAGCACATGCCGGGGATAGGAGGAGAGAGAGAGAAGAGGGGGGGGGGGGAGAGAGAGAGACAGAGAGAGACAGAGACAGACAGACAGAGACAGGGGTACAGACAGACAGAAAAACAGACAGAGACACAAAGAGAGACAGAAAAGACACATAGAGAGACAGAGACGAGGCTCAGACACAGATACAGAGAGAGACAAAGTGAGAGAGTGAGAGCAAGACAGACAGACAGACAGACAGATAGATAGATGATAGATAGATAGATAGATAGATAGATAGATAGATAGATAGATAGATAGATAGATAGATAGATAGATATAGATGGACAGAAAGACAGACAGACAGACAGACAAATGGAGAAAGACAGACAGAAACGCTGAAAGACACAGAGAAAGAGACAGACACAGAAACAGATTAAGAGAAAAAGAGAAACACAGACAGACAAACAGTCAGACAGTCAGAGCCAGAAAATAAGTTCAACTAAAAAAAGAGGAGATACATGTATGAGTCGAAAGATAATGAATGCATGTCATTTCTATGCCAGTTGATAGTATACAGGACTGTCATTAGGTGGTACATTAAAAGAAACTGAAAACATTTATGAAATATACATTTTTTTTAAAATTAAAAAACTCCTTTTCCAGAATTCAAACAAGAAAAAGATTGACTGCTTAAAATTCAAGATTAAAGAAGAAGAGGGAGATAGAAAGATTTATCGATTAGTTGATTGATTTATTGATTGATTGATTAGTTGATTGATTGATCGATTGATTGAATTTGTAATGGGTAGAGAAATAAGCACAATAAAGGCATTTTTACAATTTTACTCAAAAAAAGAAAGAGGGGAAAATACTACTAAGAAACACAACCGACACAAAGAAATGAGACTATACTGTAAAACTCCCAACAGAAAAGAGAGAAAACAACGTGAAATGAAAGAACGAAGAGAAAGAAAAAAAGTCAAAACAATAATCAAGAAAGGAAGACACCAAGACAGAGACAAACCACAAACGAAGGAAAGAACGAATGAATAAGTAAAGGAAGGAACAAAAGAAAGAAAGAAAGAAAGAAAGAAAAAAAGAAACGAAAAACGAGTCAAACAGAAAGGACGAAAAGAGAAGAATGAATCTTTGAATGAATCTTTATTTTTCAAGGGTAACAGAATAAGCATGCGCATACTTTTTTTCATCCGGCCCTTGCCTGATTAGGGACAACAAAACAGGTAAAAATCTTGAGAGAGAAGGAGAGAGAGAGAGAGAGAGAGAGAGAGAGAGAGAAGGAGAGAGAGAGAGAGAGAGAGAGAGAGAGCAAAAAGAAAGAAAAGCAAAAAACGAAATAGACGGGGAAGAAACTGGGGAAAAAAACAACAACAATAAGGCAAAAAAGGAAAAAAGGAGAAAGAAAACAAGTAATAATGCAATCTTTCCTGCCCACACTCAACTTGCGTATCTGCTTGTAAACACTTAGACTCAGCTAACCTGCCCAGATAGGAACAAATAAACAGATTCACAACTGCCTCCCTCTACCTCAAGTCTCTATCCACACTTGGCAATGCTCCAAGTTCCGCACTAGGCCACACTGCACAAATAAAGCTTCGTCTTCAAAGTTGATCCAAATAGAGAGAGAGATGGGGGGAGAGAGAGAGAGAGAGAGAGAGAGAGAGAGAGAGAGAGAGAGAGAGAGAGAGGAGAGAGAGAGAGAGAGCAGTGGAATCAATCAATGTCGGCATAACGCCACCACGGAGATATGCTGTCACACAAACGCGAATAGAATGCAACGTCTTACGTCATCACCTGGCACTATTTCCTTCCGCTTTCCTGTGCGATGAATGTTTTGAGTTGACGAGGTACAAGATAAATGCAAGGAAGATGTCATACGAATGAAGTACACTTATAATCTTTATTTAAAATTTTACATCACTTTAAGTCACGGCAGATTTCTCTGCGAGAAATTCTGGCTGCTGGCCCCTCCCTGGGAAAGCGTGTCGCCACAACAGCAGCGCCACCCAAGTGGATCGGTGGTCTTGAGGTAACGCGCCTGCCTAGACAGCGAAAAGTCCGGGTCGGAAGTATGCTGTGGTTCACATTCTGTTTGGACCCGAAACTTTCCCTCTATCCATTAGACCATGAGTGGTGGTCTGGGTGCTAGTCTTTCGGATGAGACGATAAACCGAGGTCCCGTGTGTTACACAATTATTTTGTACACGTAAAAGAACCCACGGCATCAAGAGAGTTGTCTCTGGCAAAATTATGTAGAAAAAAGCCACGCTGATAGGGAAACAAATACAATTGCAGAAAAGAAAAAGAAAAAATGGGTGGCGCTGCTCTTGTGGCGACGCGCTCTCCCCGGGCAGAGCAGCCCGAATTTCACGCAGAGAAATCTGACGTGACTTAAAGTGGTATATATAGATAAAATAAATAAATAAAGAGATCATACGAATGTAGCACACATTTTTTTTTAAAATGTATACCACTTAAGTCACAACAGGTTTCTCTACGAGAAATTCAGGCTGCTGTCCTCACCCGGGGAGAGCACGTCGCCACAAGAGCAGCGACACCCGTTTTGACAGACAACAAGCGGTGTTCATCTGCAGCTCAAATCAAACGTCATGACTATTCCTCCTGGCCCCTGAAAAGACCCTCAAACTGCATGCCAGAAACAGGCAGTAGAGCGATGTGTGGTCTAGAGGGGACCCACCTGCCTACAATGTGACAAGTCCGGGTTTCAAGTGTGTGGTGGTTTGATCCCAAGTTTGTGCCCGAAGCATCCCCCCACCAACCATCCGCTAGACCTTGAGTTGTGGTCTGGGTGCTAGACTTTTAGATAAGAAGATAAACTAGGGTTCCGTGTGCAACACGCATTTAGCGAACGTAAAGTAACCCACGGTAACAGGAGGGTTGTTTCTGACAAAGTTCTGTAGAGCAAGGGAACCCTGACAGGGAAAGAAATACGCTTGTAGACAGGAAATGAAAAGAATAATGGGTGGCGCCGTTCTTGTGGCGACGCGCTCTTCCTGGGGACAATCAGCCGGAATTTCGCACAGAGAAATCAGCCGTGACTTCAAGTGGTAGTACATTACAATACACTAGATACAATACAATACAATACAATACAATACAATGCCATACGATACGATACGACACATTACAATGCAATACAATACAATACATGTTTTTAACAATTTAATTACAATATGATGCGAAACAATGCAATGCAATACAATACGGTACAATACAATTTAAAACAATACAATACTGCAGGCCACCCATTTTATTTTTTATCCAGCTCACACTGTAATTCACTGTTTCTTATTCAACCTTGCTTACGAGATAAGAAACGAAAGAAGCTGATTCAAAACATGATCATGTTACCTTTCCTTTCAACCCTTGCTTGACAGAAACTCCCACTTCTAGATTAAGGCCAAAGAGTAGAAATAGAAGTGTAACGGCAAGTGTATTTTAAAATTGATATCAAAAACACAACAATCAATGTGGAGTTGATGTCACGACAGAAAACTCTGTCACGGATATACGAAAATGAAGCCTGGTTTGACGTCACTACCCACCACTCTATCCGTCCCCTTTCCAGCACAAAGAAGTGTTGATGTCTTTTCCCTTCCTCCGCTACAGCTCTGAGTTCAACAATGGTGAGAGTTTTGTGTTTTTTCCCCAGTATGCGACCGTTTACCCTCCATTACGGGAGTCTAGTTCCGACTTTGGGGATGAAGTATGAAGCAGAACACCAGTGTGCATGTGGTGTTTTATTTAAAATTTTATTTTAATTTTGTCATCTACTCCTTTGGGCACGCAATGGCCTACCCTTCTGAAAGATGGAAGGTATCTATATCGTGTTCTGCTTGCGTTTGCGCGTGGGACTTTGGTTTATAGTTTCATTTATTTATTTATTCTTATATTTCGAGGATAATGGAATAAGCACTCATATGCTTTTTTTACATCCAGTCCCCGTGTGTATGCAGTTTTGTCAATTTTCTCATCCGTTCCCACCGGCACACGACGGCCTACTCTTCCGAAAAGCGGAACGGGTTTTAACGTGTGCGCAAGATGTTCTGCGTGCGTTTGCACACGGGACCTCGGTTTAAAGTGTCATCCGAAGGACTTTTTGAGGAGAGTGGAGTCGGCACTGATGTTAACTCTAGAGGAAAAATCCTCTTGAACGAGAATTGAACCCGGGTCAGAGGATTACGACTATATAATAATATATATAGTTCCATATGAAGAATGTTCGGTGGGAGTAGAGTCGGTACCATCACATCACTAATGAGTAAATGAAAACCAAAAAGCTTAAAGAAAAACGCCATCGGACCCTTCAGTGGAAAAAAACACCGTAAATATAAGTGGTACGGGCACGCCACACGAACATTTGGACTGGCCAAGACTTTCCTACAGGGAACAGTACAAGGAGGGAGACGAAGAGGCAGACGGAGAAAACGATGGGAAGACATCAGAGAGTGGACTGGCCTTGAATGGAAAGATTTGCTACGGAAAGCAGAGGACCACGGAGAATGGAGAAAGCTGGTTGCAAAATCTTCAGTGGGCCCCCACGGTCTACAAGACTGCGGGATAGGTGAGGTGAGGTGAGGCGAGGAGGAGAGTTGGTAGTGGCGTTAGTTACAGGGAAAAGAGATGCCCTCAAACGAAATTTTCGGTCGAGGCTCGAACCCGGGCCGTAAGATCACAAGCTCAAAGTTCCAACCCCTAGGCTATCCCCTGCACCCCAAGAATGTTTGAACTGGCAAAAAAGTAAAGAGCATGAAGAGAAGACAAGACAGGCAACACAAGACGCATGAGGAGAGACGTGAGTGGGTCAAAGGTATAACAAAAACTCATGAGTGCACGCCATTTGCAAACAAGCAAAAGTCACAAACCAAAAAATATTTCATAATGAAACAGTGAAAAGGTGATAACAGTCATAGTCCAGAATATGAGGAGGAGGAAGAAGAAGAAGAAGAAGAAGAAGAAGAAGAAGAAGAAGAAGAAGAAGAACAACAACAACAACAACAACAACAACAACAAGAAAGAAGAAGAAGAAGAAGAAGAACAAGAACAAGAAGAAGAAGAAGAAGAAGAAGAAGAAGAAGAAGAAGAACAACAACAACAACAACAACAACAAGAAAAAGATAAAGAAGAAGAAGAAAAAGAAAAGGATAAAGAAGACGTCGCTAGTTTAATACTCAGTTAAATTAAAATAATAATACTCTTGCGTACTTCATATATTATTTTTTCTATTAAGTTTACAATATTGCCGTAATCCACTTATCCCTTGACAGATGCACATATATCTCTCTACCCACCCACCCCCAAAACAGGTGCATGATTATACACGTACGTGCACACACTAAATTGAAATCCTATGCAGCAAAAATCTCATAACATGCCTGCAACAACTTGTACAGTCTACGTCATGGAAAACACCGTTGACCATGTCTGTACGATCTAGAACCACAGCGCTAACAGGCAGACAGACCATTGTGTCTTGATTTATGAAGAACTAATAGCCAGGGAGAAAAACTAGCCCCCCCACCCCTACCCTCTACCCCCATCCCACTCCGCCCTCCTTATTGTCCTTACAATGGCGCGGCACGGTTGCACAGACATGCAGTCTGGTCCTGCCTTAATTGAGGAGAAGGCAGCAGCGTGTTCCCTGAAGTCATGAAACATAAGACTTTCAGGCAAGGACATGGTAGCTTGATTTATGGACAGCTAATAAAGGGGGCAAAACTAAGCAAGCTCCCCACCTCACCCTACCCCGCTAACTTCCATACCCCCACCCCCAGCCCTACCCCATGCCCATAAAAAACAAAACGCAGCATGCTTAGACTAGCATGTCGTCAGGTTCTGCATAATTGGGACCAGAACATGTCGACTTCCCCCTGAAGTTTGCTTACACGGCCGCTCTCCAACATGAAGGCAGTAATTTGATTTATAAGCGGCTAATAGGCCGGGAAGGTAAGTAAGCAAGCCCCCTACCCCCTCCCTCCCTCTGCCTCCCCCCACACCCACCCACAACCACCCTTTATTTTTTTTTTAAAAAGTGCAGCATGTTTGAACAAGGAGGTAATTTGCCCCAAATGTCTGGACTGTCAAGTTGTGTAGGGAAAGGAAGGGAGATAATCCGACAAGGCGGTGAGAGTTACGTGCAGCTGCACGTCACAGGATTCAGTCAGCCATTGTTCCTGCAGTTTCTGTTCCGATGACGGCAGCAGCCCCTCAGTGTCTCCGAGCTGCAGTGCTGTATAGGGCCAAAACATAGTCCTGACACTGTGGTGGTGGTTGTTGTTGTTTAGAGTGATGATAATGCAACATGGTTTCACAGGTTTCTGGGTATACATAATGCTTCTCTATCAATTTGTGTAAACGTGTGAGAGCATGCTAGGACGTGTGTATGTGTGCCTGTGGATTAGGGCAGCAGTATACAAAGTCCTTCGGTTGAGACTATAAACCGAGGCCCCGTGTGCGAACGCATGCAGAACATCTTGCCACACGTTAAATCCTGTTCCGCTGTTCGAAAGAGTAGGCCATTGTGTGCCGGTGGGAACAGATGACAAAATTTACAAAACTGCATACACACGCATAATTTTTTTTTAAGTCATCTGAGCGCTTTGATTTGTTGCTTTACAAGATTCAGCGCTATATAAATTCCATATATTATTATTATTATTATTATACATCTTCTGAAAACATGGGTTGAGGATGAGGTCAGTAAGCAGGCATCCACACTCAGCCAATATATGATAAAATACGCACGTGCACTCTCTCTCTCTCTCTCTCTCTCTCTCTCTCTCTCTCTCTCTCTCTCTCTCTCCTCTCTCTCTCTCTCTCTCTCCCTCTCTCACACACACACATACACACACAGTTTAGAGTTTACTACAGTGTTATCATTAAGAAATTTGTTCTTAGATAGATGGCTTGATAAAAAAAGCAAATGCATTGCTTATCCAATGTACCATCTGGAAATAAAATTTTGACTTCACTTCACACACACACACACATACACACACACACACACACACACACACACACACACACACACACACACACACACACACCTGGTGGTTAGAGCATTGTGCTCGCGATCTGACGGGTAGTTTCAACCAAAGGACTTCAGGAAATTGGAGTCTGTACTGATGTTAACTGCAGGGGGATCAGGTAAAGGTCAAGGTGTCCCATAACCTATGTGGTCGTTGGGGAGCGGGGCGTCAGAGACCTCACTTCTCTAGCGGCCAGCATATTGAGGGCGGCGCCCATCTCCTCTCCTTCGATGCTCTACCTCCTATGACCCTAAAGCGGGAAGGTACCCATTTACAGCTGGGTGAACTGGGGCACTGTACTAAAGCCAAGGCGCGCAAACGATCACCTATCTATTTAGTAACCACACCCAATGCTGCTTATCCTTAAATTGGGGAAAGCAAGTACTTTGACCAGAGCTATCCCATCTGCCAGGGGAATAAATCCCCTCTAACGCTTGGTGGTGGCTCAAACCCGGGCCGTCAGATCGCGAGGTTTACACTCCAACCACTAGGCCCTCCCGCCCCTCTTGCCAAGAACTCCAGCTGGTCGTTGTGGGGCAGGAGCGTCGCCATAGTATGCCGCCACTTTTATTCACCCTGTCTGCTTGAATATTACATGAATGTGAGCGTTCATTTCTTTAAACCCCATCCATTGGTACATCATAAAATTATGAGTGAGAGCTTATAGTTATTTCTTAAAACCCTATTCATCAGTATAGTATGTGTATGTGAGCGCTCATTTCTTAAAACCCAATTCATCAATACATCATATGGATGTAATCGTTTATTTCTGAAAACCCAATTCGTCAATACATCATATGGATGTAACGTTCATTTCTTAAAACCCTATTCATCAGTATATTATAATTATGAATGAGAGTGTTGATTTTTTAAATCCTATTTATTTATTTTAAAAAAACCCATGGAGATAGTAGCCCCATGAGCCCAAGCCATTTTGAAATTCCTGACTTGAAAAGTGGGCGACCCAGTCAAAAATGGTTTTTAAAAGTGCTTGTTTGTTTGTTTTGAACTTGTGATGATATGTGGCAGAGGGGGTGTTGCCTTTCAGCGAAATGAACTAACCCCAAACTCGAAAATGAGAATGTCTAGCTTGCACAATGATATTAGATTATTTCAACCCTTTTGTTGCTGTGTGGTCGTTGTCATGCAATACATATATCTATATATCTATATATATATATAGAGAGAGAGAGATATATATATATAGATATATATATAATTTTATATCGAGGATAATGGAATAAGCACTATTGTGGTTTTTTACATCTAGTACCCGTGTGTATGCGGTTTTGTAAATTGTATACTTATTTGCTGTGTCGTGAGAAATAGCAATAAAACAAAGCGTTATCACGACTGTAGGCTTTTCGATTTTCCAGACATACCGCTCTGAAGAAAAACGGTAGGTTAACGTATTGCATTAATGTACAGTATTGTGTTATATACTCCTGTCAGTCACGAAGATTTCTCTGCCAGAAATTTGAGCTGCTTTTTCCGGAGACAAAGCGTCGTTATAGCAACGGCGCCATCAGCTTTGTCTCCTGTTTGCGTAGGTATGCGATCCTAGAAACCAAACCATCTTCAGGTTGGTTTATGAGAATGGCATTATGAAATGCAATTTTGTGAGGAGCAACTATCGTGTTGCCATACGTTGTTGTACGTGCGCTTAAATGTATGTTGACACAAGACAAGTTTATCACTTCTTTCAAATACTTATCAACAAAATACCACTGCAAGTCTTGTAGGTGGAGGGATTGAACATTCGGATACGGACGGGGATGTCGGGTAGCTGTCAAGGTAAATAGCATTCCCAACTTCTGAAGATTCTGTGCTAGGAACTTCTTCTCTTCTATCCCTCTCTTTGTTTCTACTTTGTTCTTTTTCTCTCTGCCACCTCCTTCTTGTCTATTTCCTGCCTTCTTGGTCCGTCCTGTTGTCCTTTACCCACAAAGACTTGGAAGATAACAATTCTCTCCAAGGCCGAAGTTGGATTCGCTGGGTCTGACTTGTCAGGCGGTTATCGGCTGCGCTATGCAGTTTCGCTCTTATGACAGACAACACTATTTTCTGTCTGAGCTCTTGACGAGGAGGAAGAAGAAGATGACGGACATCGAACCTCCGACATCTCACTTTCTAGACGCGTGCGTTACTTCTAAACCATCGATCTCTTATGTGCGTTTCTTGCAGCAGTTAGGTATTAGTTGTCGAGCATTCGTGATCAGCTTCAAGTCGCCGTTTTTGCTGTGTGTCTGTGTTAGCCAGGCCAGCTGGTCCCTGAGGGACTTTAGGCCGGGGTCATGTGTCTGCCTGGGTCCGCTGAATGGTACGCTTGTTACGTGCAAGATAAGACACGAGAGCATGAGTAAGTAATAGGTTTATGTGTCTAGAAAGTCATGGTTTTTATAACATTGTATTCCTACACTGGTATATATGTATGTGTTGTGTTGTGTGTGTGTGTGTGTGTGTGTGTGTGTGTGTGTGTGTGTGTGTGTGTGTGTGTGTGTGTGTGTGTGTGTATGCGTGCGTATGTTTGTTTGTGACTTTGATATTTTACTTAAACTTATCTTGGAATGTTTTAACCAAACTCAAATGTAGCTTTCTTGTGTCTTTCGAGATTATGATACATATCAATGTGCCTGTCAGTATTGTACTTACCCTTCATGGGATGATTAAAGTGTTTTTGACTTTGACTACAACAACAAACGAGTACTACACAGACAGACAGACAGGCAGACAGACAGACAAACAAAGACAAACAGAAACAAACAGAGGAAGACGGAGAAAAGGAGGCATTGAAGAAAATAAAGCAGTAGATAGAAAGAGAGACAGAGACAAAGAGGGGACCGAGATCAGAGCACCAACACACAGAACAAGAAAGATGCACAGAGAGAAAACTTACAAGACAGACAGAAAGAGAAAAGGAGGGAAACAGACACACAAACAGAAAAAAATTTTAAAATACATAACAAAATACAAAAATTCTGAATGCATATATTGCCTTAAACTATATGTACCACCACGAGATTCAAACTCTTGCATCCAAAACGCTACTCCTACAGGCAACGATTAAAGAAGGACATCTCTCCTGAGGATACCAGTGGAAAACTTGCACCACGGCTTTTCCCCATGTATTTCTCCAGGGAAGGGTAATTTTGAAGTAAAAGGATCGTGTGTAGGAAAACGGACTCCCCTCCCAACGTGGTGATAGAGGATTTGAGGAAGAGCAGGAGTGTGGTGACAGAGGATTTGAGGAAGAGCAGGAGTGTGGTGACAGAGGATTTGAGGAAGAGCAGGAGTGTGGTGACAGAGGATTTGAGGAAGAGCAGGAGTGTGGTGACAGAGGATTTGAGGAAGAGCAGGAGTGTGGTGACAGAGGATTTGAGGAAGAGCAGGAGTGTGGTGACAGAGGATTTGAGGAAGAGCAGGAGTGTGGTGACAGAGGATTTGAGGAAGAGCAGGAGTGTGGTGACAGAGGATTTGAGGAAGAGCAGGAGTGTGGTGACAGAGGATTTGAGGAAGAGCAGGAGTCCCTCACCAGGACAGCTCAATAGAACCTGCCTTCCCCAGCAGTTTTTTATGCCCCATCTAAACGTTAACGCCAATCGTTTTCTTTTTTATGCTTAGGCTTATGTTATTAGCCCTATCATATTTTTTATAGAGGGGTAAGTGGGAGTCAGTATTTTGTACGAGGTACCTCTCATAAGAAAAAGAATATTATGACGTTGAAGTTTGACTCCTTCTATGTGTGTGATTCACTCTATGTGTATGGCTCATTCTATGTGTGTGACTGATTCTATGTATGTGATTGGTTATATGTGAGTGACTCATGTGTGTGTGTGTGTGTGACTCATGTGTGTGTGGACTCCTTCTATGTGTGACTGGTTCTATGTGTGTGACTGGTTCTATGTGTGTGACTGTTTCTGTGTGTGTGACTGGTTCTGTGTGTGTGACTGGTTCTATGTGTGTGACTGGTTCTATGTGTGTGACTCATGTGTGTGTGACTCCTTCTATGTGTGACTGGTTCTATGTGTGTGACTGTTTCTATGTGTGTGACTGGTTCTATATGTGTGACTGGTTCTATGTGTGTGACTGGTTCTATGTGTGTGACTCATGTGTGTGTGACTCCTTCTATGTGTGACTGGTTCTATGTGAGTGACTGGTTCTGTGTGTGTGACTGGTTCTGTGTGTGTGACTGGTTCTATGTGAGTGACTGGTTCTGTGTGTGTGACTGGTTCTGTGTGTGTGACTGGTTCTATGTGAGTGACTGGTTCTGTGTGTGTGACTGGTTCTGTGTGTGTGACTGGTTCTATGTGAGTGACTGGTTCTGTGTGTGTGACTGGTTCTGTGTGTGTGACTGGTTCTGTGTGTGTGACTGGTTCTATGTGTGTGACTGGTTCTATGTGTGTGACTGGTTCTGTGTGTGTGTGACTGGTTCTATGTGTGACTGGTTCTATGTGTGACTGGTTCTATGTGTGTGACTGATTCTATGTGTGTGACTGGTTCTATGTGTGACTGGTTGTATGTGTGACTGGTTGTATGTGTGTGACTGGTTGTATGTGTGACTGGTTCTATGTGTGTGACTGGTTCTATGTGTGTGACTGGTTCTATATGTATGACTGGTTCTGTGTGTGTGATTTGTTTTACGCATCCCTATTGATGACAATGTAGATGTGTAGAATAAGTCACGCACACATGACTATTGTTTGTGCACTCTATTTTCTTTTCTTTTCTAAGTGTCATGTTCTCTGAGAAGGGTTGGGGTGAGAATGCAGGCATACGTCATGTTAAGTCAAGTCAAAATTTTATATCCAGATGGTACATTGAACAAGCAATGCATTTGCTTTTTTCATCAAGACATCTGGTGTGAGTGTGTGTGTGTGTGTGTGTGTGTGTGTGTGTGTGTGTGTGTGTGTGTGTGTGTGTGTGTGTGCGTGTGTCAGCGTGCGTGCGTGTGTGCGTACGTGCGTGTGTGTGTGTGTGTGTGTGTGTGTGTGTTCGTGCGTGCGAACGTGCATGTGTGTGTGTGTGTTTATGCATGCGCACGCTCAAATGTACACATATTTGCATTGAGTGATGTGCTTGTGGTCTATGGACAATAGCAAACATCACAACAAAACAACTCTAAATTATGTTTCTTTTAGCATTGAACTTGGTTTGCTCCAACCCATACTCTTTTAGAAGACAGGACAGCTCAGTGGTCTGAGCGCTTGCTCTCCCAAGCTCAAATTAAGCAGCGATGAGCGTGGTTGCCTAGTGGATGGGTGACCCCTCATGCGCCATGCCTTCAGTATAGTCCCCCAGTTCACCCAGTTGTCGATGTAACAGGGTAGGTGAAGCAGCAAGGGAGAGATGGGCGCGCCCTCAACATGCTGTCCCTAAGAGAAGCTGAGGTCTTGACAACTCGCTCCTCAAAGACCACGTGGGTTATGACAAGGGGTTTGCCTTTTTCAAAGCGCTCACTCCTTTTTCATTCCGCGTACATTCACCAAAACTCATTCATAATATTTAGTCAATAAAAGCATTGCCTCGGTGATCTGCTAACCCGGCTTCGAATCCCGTTTAAGGTGATACTTTCTCCTGGGGTCAACATCAGTGCCGACTCCACTCCCCATAAAAAGTCCTTCAGATGAAGACTATACACATAGGTCCCGTGTGCCAACGCACACAGAACACCTTGAGCACACGTTAAAACCTGTTTTGCTTCTCGGAAGAGTAGGTGATTGTGTGCCGGTGGGGACGAAAAATAAAATTTACAAAGCTGCATACACACGGGGACTGGGTGTAAAAAAAGCGTGTGAGTGCTTATTTCAGTATCCAAGGAATAAAAGAATAAAACAAAATAAATGGTTTTTTTCATGCTTCTCTGTCACAACGTTAAGACACATAGCTTTCTCTCTCTCTCTCTCTCCTCTCTCTCTCCTCTCTCTCTCTCTCTCTCTCTCTCTCTCTCTCTCTCTCTCTCTCTCTTTCTTTCTCTCTCTCTCTCTCTCCCTCTCTCTTCTCTCTCTCTCCTCTCTTTCCCTCTCTCTCTCTCTCCCTCCCCTCTCCCCTCTCCCCCTCTCTCTCACCCTCTCTCACGTCTCTCTCACCTCTCTCTCCTCCACCCTCTCTCTCTCCCTCTCTCTCTCACCTCTTCTCTCTCCCCTCTCTCTCTCTCTCTCCTCTCTCCTCTCTCCCTCCTCTCTCTCTCTCACCTCTCTCTCTCACCCTCTCTCTCTCCCTCTCTCTCTCTCCTCTCTCTCTCTCACCCTCTCTCTCTCCCTCTCTCTCTCTCCTCTCTCTCTCCCCCCCCTCTCTCTCCCTCTCCCCTCTCCTCCTCTCTCCTCTCTCTCTTCTCTCCCTCTTCCCTCTCTCTCTCCCTCACCCTCTCTCTCTCTCCCTCTCTCTCTCCTCTCTCTCTCCCTCTCCCTCTCTCTCTTCCTCTCTCTCTCTCTCCCTCCTCTCTCTCTCTCTCACTCTTTCTCTCTCTCTCCCTCTCTCTCTTCTCTCTCCCCCTCTCTCTCTCTCCCTCTCTCTCTCTCTCCCCCTCTCTCCCCCTCTCTCTGCCCTCCTCTCTCCCTCTCTCCCTCCTCTCTTCTCTCTTTCCTCTTTTTCTCTCTCTCTCTCCTCTCCCCCGACACAAAGGTGAACATGGAGGGTCTGACACACAGCCCCAAGCCCCCTCAGGAGTGAGGGGTCCCTTCTACCGTGTTCTGCCATGAGAAAGAAGATGTGGTGAAGGACAGAAGTGATGGTGATGATGATGATGATGAGGAGGAAGGAGGAGGGGGGGAGGAGGAGGAGGAGGAGGGGGAGGAGGAGGAGGAGGGGAGGAGGAGGATAATGATGGTGGTGGTGGTGGTGGTGGTGGTGGTGGTGGTGGTGGTGGTGTGGTGGTGGTGGTGATGATGATGCTGCTGCTGCTCTGCCCCGCTGC
>CM054135.1:97710037-97711910 GCA_028751875.1 Rapana venosa | reverse complement strand
CTTCATTTTGCGTCGTTCAGAATATTTTCCCCAGCAAGATCGTCTGCTTTGAGCATCATAAAAAATGTCTGACACAATGACTGTTTGCAACAAAGGGCTAATTCTGGCAGACTTGTTGCCCTGTCTGCAAAGTGGCTTTGATAACTGGGTCACTTTACGGAGGAGGCATTGTCTTTCTTCCCCCAAACTTTGACAAGGTCACCAGACTGTTGTGAAGTACTACAAATATGATAATAATTTTTCTTTCTTTGAAACGAAACAAATAATCACATGTATTAATAATCTCTGACAAGGCAATAAATAGTAACAACAACAACAATCACAGTTGCAGAGTAGATACACAACATAATGGGCATACTTAACACAACAGCAACACTTGTGGCGTAGATGAGTTATGCAGTATAATGTGCATAATTGAAATTGCAAAAAGATGTGTTTGGAAACAAAAAAGTTTGAACAAAATATTTGCTCTTGATAAAAGTGACGCTTTACAAGCATAATTATGTGGCTGTTACTTGATCATTATGACGACATTGATTGAAAAATAAACACGCACACACATCATCATCATCACCATCATCATCCGCTGAAATATCATTTTTGCTCTTGCACATTTTTCATTTACATTTAACTCACCCAATCTTTACCAACCCACCCCCCCTCTGCCCACCAAAAGAAAGAGAAATTGTGTTGTAGTTATTGCCATAATACAAAAACACTGGACACGCTACGAAGTAAATAAGTAACTGATGAACACAGCAAACTAAGGAATAGACCAAACAGAAACAAAGAAAAATATTGAAATAACTTGAAATAAATGCCTGTCTGTCTGTCTGTCTGTCTGTCTGTCTCTGTCTCTCAGCGTGACGACTTGCTGTCTCTCTCGGGTGATAGAAATGCAGTGGACCGAAGGGGACTCTGCGTGTGAGACACACTCTTCTTCATCACGCCACATTTAACACCTGTCAGAGATCCGCAGGCACACACGTGCAAACGCACACTCGTAAGCACACACACACACACACAGATACACACACACATACACACACACGCTCACACACACACATACACACACATACACACACGCTTACACACATACACACTCACGCCCACACACACACACACATACCCCCCCCCCCCCACACACACACACATTCACACATGTACATGTACATCGACACACATATGAACACGCGTGTGCATGCCGGCAGGTATACACACACGCCTTGAGAGCGGAGAGTTGAGATGACTTGACTTGACTTGACTTCTCCTCCTCCAACTCCTTACAAAGTCACTGGGTCACTGCACTGACTCAGGAGACAATGACAATGACAATGACAAATTCGGGATAGCAAGGGCCGCGGGTTTAATGAAAAGCAATACACACAACTGACAGGCTTTGATACACGCCCAAGATGCTGCTTGACTGCTTGTACCCGGGACCTGGGTTTACTGTCTCTTTCCCAAGAACTTGGATAGGGTTGGAGCACAAAGGATAACTCCAGGACAAATACCCCCTTCAAACTATACGTCTCAGTGGGGCCTCAAACCCATTCCTTCAGTTTTGTCAGATCACAGCTGGTGTTCTAACCACTAAGGGGTTTCCACCCCTCCACGGTTCTAGCGGAGCATCCTTCACTGCTAGACGGGACGGGATGGCCTGGAGTCAGAGTGATGCTGCGCACTGCGCTCGTGATCTGCTGACCCAGGTTCAAAGCTCTTACAAGAGGATTTTTCCTCTGGAGTTAACATCAGTGCCGACTCCACTTAAGTCCTTCGGATGAGACTATAAACCGATGTCCCGTGAGTGAACACACGCAGAACATCTTGCACACATGTTAAAACCCGTTTGGCTTTTCGGAGGAGTTGGCCA
>CM054135.1:97687537-97707537 GCA_028751875.1 Rapana venosa | reverse complement strand
AGCCTAGCAGGCAGGAGTTTTACTGTCTTTCTTGTTTGTAGAAGTATGAGTTCCAAAGGGAAAGTTTGAAGATCCCAAAAAAAAAATGTTGCTGATGTTGTTGATGGTCTTGTTTATGTTGTTGTTGTTGCTAGGGGTAGGGTTTTTTCTTCTTGTTGTTCTTGGTTATTTTCTTGTTTTTTTCTTCTTCAACATCATCTCCTCCTCCTCCTCCTCCTCCTCCGCCTCCTTCTGATCCTTCTTCTTCTTCTTCTATTCTTCTTTTTCACAATTCTTTTAGTTAATCTTCATCTTCTTTGAAATTCTTCGCAATTCTTCTTCTTCCTCGCAATTCTTTTTTTTCTGCTTCTTGTTCTTCGCAATTCTTCTTGGCCTAAAGAATAGACGCAATTTCTGATAATCTCACATCAAAGGAAAGCTAATCTAAGACAGTGGCAGAACCACCGCACAGTCATAAGCCACCTAATCCAGATAATGCTCAGAATTGTTCTGAAAAGACTCAGAAAACAAGCAGAAGACATGCTCGCAGAAGCACAAGCTGGTTTCAGACCTGAAAGGAGTACAACTGAATGAAACTTTTAACGGCAGACTTTTCTACGATAAACATTTTCAACGCCAAAACGATGTGTTTCAGTTTTTCATTGACTTTAAAAAGGCAACTGATAGAGCGTGGCATGGTTGACAGCGCAGTGGTAAACCCCCAGAACTTTAAACGTCGAGGAAGGATTAGTACAGATCATTCAGGCACTCCATAGCATTGCCAACAATGCAGTCCTTATGAATAAACAGGTAAGAAATGAATTTCAAAAAGCAGTAGGAGTCAAACAGGGCGGGCTACATACTCCCATCTTCTTTATTCAACATCTTTCTTGGGATGATCATGCAAGAAACGTTCTCTTGATGTCATGCTACTATGTCCCTTGGTGGCAGACCCATGTGCAATCTGCTGTTTGCTGATGACATAGAGAATAATTATAAAAGATATGACCGGCTTTGGCATGGCGATGGTGCTACGGAAGACTATCGACAGACCAGCCTGGAGAAAATTGTGGACCTACGCGTCCCACGTGTCGCTCCAATGATGACCTAGGTCGGGGACTGCTGATGCTGACGATGTTTGGCTACGTTTAAAAGGAGATGGATTAAACTAGTGACGAGAGGACTACCACGAAAGAAAAAAACTGCTATCGGAATAAGAACCAAGACAGTGCTAACTCTTTCTGTCAGCTGAAGAAATAAGAACACACTCCCAGAAAATGTCTGAAAAAGAAGAAGAAGAAGAAGAAGAAGAAAAACAACAACAACAACAACAACAACAACAACAACAAGAACAATAACAACAATAGCAACAATAACAACAACAACAGCAGCAACAACAACAAAAACAACAGCAACAACAACAACAACAACAAGGATCACGACAACGACATCACCACCATCAACAAAAACAATTGAATGTCAGGTTATTTGTGACACCAACATGATTTAATTAACTAAACCTTTACATGACCACTTCTGCTTTCAATCAGTGTGCTTTTTTTCCAACCTCCCTCCTCCTCCTCCTCCTCTGCTTGATCCTCCCTAACTCTCTTAATCGACTGCTGGTGATCTGAGCAAGGCTGCAGAGAAAGAAAGCCAGGAGGACATTCCACGCCCCCAGAGTGTGCAGGCCTTCCTCGCTCCCCCAACGTGTAGTTTATGACTGCACTCTGCACTCCAAATCACAGGCCAAAAGAGCATTCATTAAAAAGGGGAAGGATGTTTCCAGCTTTTGTTCTTTTGGCGCGCAGCCAAACCATAGTTCAGTATCATGACAGGGGGGTAGGGAGGGCTGGGGGTTACAAGGAGCCTAGTGGGAGCTCGTGATTTGACTGACGGCCCAGGTTCGAGCCTCATCTGAAGGAGGAACCGGTAGGAGAGAATCGGCTTTTTCCCCTGAGGTTAACATCAGTGCCGACGGAACTCCCCCTGGAAGTTCTTTGGAATAGGCTATAAAGCAATTTTACAACAACATTATGAGAGAGACCCTCCATGACTTCCACTCTACCATCTCCATTGGCGGCAGACCCATCAACAACTTGCGGTTTGCCGATGACATTGACCTCATGGGCGGAAGTAACACAGAGCTGCAAGATCTTACGACCAGACTTGAGAACAGAGCTGGAGCATATGGGATGGAGGTGAGCTCGGAGAAAAGTAAAGTACTTGTGAACAGCACGAGCAACGCCACTGCTAAAATTTACATGAACGGCCAACAACTGGAGGAGGTAGACGCTTTTAAATACCTTGGCGCTACACTCACAAAGGACGGGCGATCGAGGACAGAAATCAAAGTCAGAATAGCCATGGCAACATCTTCCATGACAAAACTCACCACCATATGGAAAAGAAAAGAGATCAGTTTCCCAATCAAACTAAAGCTCTACAAAGCCCTAATTCAGACGATCCTGCTGTACGGAAGTGAAACCTGGACATTGACTGCTGAAACAGCAAAGCGAATCCAGTCATTCGAAACAAAATGTCATAGAAAACTACTGGGCATATCCTGGAGAGAACGAAAGACCAATGAATTTGTCAAGAGCCAAATAACACGGCTGGCAGGTCCACAGGAACCCCTTCTCACCATCGTCAAGAAGAAAAAGCTGACATGGTTCGGCCACGTCACCCGCCACAAACACTCTGCCCAAATCAGTACTGCAGGGAACACTCGAAGGTGGCAGAAAGAGGGGAAGACAGAACAAGTCATGGATGGACAACATCAGAGAATGGACCAGGATGAATGACTCGGCACTACTGCGCAGAGCCGAGGACCGAGATGGATGGAGGAGGCTTACCACGGCATCGTCTTTCGTGTCTCCCCCACGACCGCCAAGGTCACGGGTCTGATGATGATGATAAAGCAAGAGTTGTGTGTGGGGACGCACGTAGAACATGCTGCACACGTTATCAAGTCTGGTCAGCCTTTCGGAAGAGTCGGATTTTAGACATCATCTCTGAAGATGGAATGTAGCTACCCTAATGGTGGGTAAATGATCATTTACGCAAAATGTCAGCATCTTTTTGCTTAGTTATCATCTTCTTTATCTTTGCAAATCTTTGCAATTTTTCGCAGTTCTTCTTCATAGTTTTTCTTCTTCTTCTTCTTCTTCTTCTTCTGCGCAAATATTTTTCTTTGCAATTCTTTTTCTTCTTCGCAATTCATCTTCTCCACATTTCTCCTTCTTTGCATTGTCCCTCTTCTGGGAGTAGTGTCTAAGGGGTGTATTGAGCCTGGCGGAGCTCACCCTTCCCTAAGTATCAGGATGCATGCTGAGCATCTGCATATCAACTCTCCAACAGTTTGTGGTTGGCTTATGTATTGCTAAAGGGAGGAATGATTTTACATATGCTGGAGGTTAACAAGTGGATGGGTGACCTTTTCCGCGCCTTGGCTTCAGTATAGTCCCCCAGCTCACCCAGCAGTAAATGGGTACCTGCCTGTTTAGGTTCAAAGAGGGTAAAGCAGCGAAGAAGAGGAGATGGGCGCCGCCCTCAATATGCTGGCCCCTGGATAAGCTGTGGTCTCTCGCCAACGACCGCATAGGTTATGGGAACACCTTTACCTCTTACTTCCCTTTTTAAGTGGTGTTGTGTATGCGTTCAAACACGAAACCTATTTATAGAATCATCGGAAAGACTTCCAGAGTTGTGGAGTAAGTAAACATGCTTTTAGGGTTTATTGTTTGTTTGTTGTTGTTGTAATGTTCGTGTTTGTTTGCTTGGTTGTTTTGTTTCGTTTTGTTTTATTTTTTGGAGGGTAGACACAGAACTATTTTCTGCAGCTTCTATAAAACTATAAAAAGCTAGTAATTATGCATTTATTTATATTCACAATCGTTTTTTTAATTCAACTTCGAAAACCGTAACAAAATCAGTTAACTGATACCAGAGCAGCCAAGCAACAAGCGATCTTCATACTTGATGATATTAAAGCATGGAGACTGCACACTTACACGGAGACAAGGTTTCTGTTTCTGTACACAATTTAACTCTTCAAGAACACAATACCCTCAAACAGACGCCCATCCCCGTAGATGGCATGTGGCTATCTTCATGGAGGACAAAAACGGTCGCATGGTGAAAATCTCACCACTGGCGAACAACGGAGCTCTAGCCGAGGAACAAAAATACCCAACAACTGGTCACTTGAGGGGATACCTGACCTTGTGTCTTTAGTTCCCGTGGGGTCATGAGTAAGTGCTCTAACCGCTGGCCTCACATGCCCCCTATATCCCATGCTCACTAGATTTCGCCGACGTTTAAAGTAGTGACCTGAATCAAGCAGAACTCTATATGCATACACATGGAGCGCAGGCGCACACATACACACACACGTGCACATACGCGAACGCGCGCACGCACACACACACACACACACACAGCTAGAGAGAGAAGATACAAGAAACGTAACCCCTTTGATGCCTTCTGAGGTAGTGATGCTTTCATAAACACACACACACACACACACATACACACACACTTGCTCTCTGTCTCTGTCTCACTGTCTCTGTCTGTCTGTTTGTCTGTCTCTCTAGCTCTGTCTCTCTCTGTCTCTGTCTCTCTCTCTCCTAAACATAATTATCACGCTAAAACCACCTGCCCTCTCTCTCTCCCTCTCTTCTCTCTCTCTCCCTCTCTCTCCCTCTCTCTCTCCCTCTCTCTCTCTCTCTATCTCTCTCCTAAAACACAACCCTCACTCAAAAAACTCCTGCCCCCCCCCCCTCTCCCTCTCTCTCTCTCTCTCCTCTCTCTCTCTCCTTAAAACATATAACTACCACACTCAAACCTACCTGCTCTCTCCCCTCTTGTTCTACTCATCATACATACACACACACACAGCTCACCCACACCACACACCACAGCTGAAACCCTAAGCAGTGCAGTCTAATATCCAACACCTAGCAGTTGAGGAACGTGCCTTTAATGAAGACCGTGGCCCCTTTTTTGCAGACGGTTCTTCATGCCTGAAGGCTTCCGAGAGGTGGCGAGAAGTCCCTAGGGAAAAGGGGCCGCGCTGCCTGACACTGGACGTCTTCATTTCAGAGGATATGGGTTTCTGAACGCTGAGTTAATATTAGCGTGCTGTGTTTTTTCTTTGGTTGGTTGGTTTGGTTGGTTTAGTTGGTTGGTTGGTGTGTGGGTGAGTTTGGTTGGTTGGTGGGTTGGTTGGTGGGTGGGTTCGGTTGGTTGGTGGGTTGGGTGGGTGGGTGGATGGGTGGTTGTTTAGTGGGTTGGTTCATTGGTTGGTTATTTGGTTGGCTGGCTGGTTGGTTTGTTGGTTGGCTGATTAGTTAGTTGGGTGGTTGGTTTTTGGTTGGTTGGTTGTTTGGTCAGCTGGATCTTTTATTGGTTGGTTAATTGGTTGGCTGGTTGGTTGGTTGGCTGGTTGGTTAGATGATTGGTTGGTTGGATGGCTGGTTGGTCTGTTCGTTGGCTGACTGGTTGTTTGGTCGGCTGGTAGGTTAGTTGGTAGATTGTTTGGTTGGCTGGTTGGTTGGTTGGTTGGTTGGCTGGTGGTTAGATGATTGGTTGGTTGGGTGGTTGGTTAGTGGTTGGAGGATTGGTTGGTTGGATGGTTGGTTAATTGGTTGGTGGGTTGGTTGGTCGTTTCTTTTCATACTGATATTGAGTTGCCAAGAAAAGCGATATTCTATGTGTGTAGGATATGTCGTTTTTTGATGGAATGGTATGTATGAAGGGTGCTTCTTGTGTGGTGTGTGTGTGTGTGTGTGTGTGTGTGTGTAGTTGTGTGTTGTGTGTGTGTGTTGTGTGTCTGTGTGTGTGTGTTTGTGTGTCTGTTTATGTGTGTGAGAGAGAGACAGAGATAGAGAGGAAGAGAGAGAGAGACAAGATTTATATATATATATATATATATAGAGAGAGAGAGAGAGAGAGAGAGAGAGAGAGGAGGGGAGGGGAGAGGGGGCGGGTTGCTATACAGAAAATAAAATACGCCCTCTCATTGTTTGCCCTTTTGAAATTAATGAGAGCAACATGGCTGCCTTCGCTGTGTCAGAGGTACGTAAACTCAAGAACAGTGGAAAAGGAGAGGAAAGAAGAGGAGAGATAAACAGTCACACAGACAGACAGAGAAAGATACATATAGACAGAAAGAGAAAAACACAGACAAACAGACGTAGAAAAAGACAGACAGACAGGCAGACAGAGAAAAAGACAGACAGGCAGAGAAAAATACAGATAGACAGACAGAGAAAAAGACAGACAGACAGATAGAGGGCGGCTCATATTATAGATTTCGTTTAAAAGAACGAGCGAACGAACGGACTTTATTTTTCGATGGTTGTAGATTAGATATCACGAAGAAAGAGAGAGCGAGAGACAAAGATATATATATATAGATATAGATATATATTTTAGAGAGAGAGTGAGAGAGAGAGACAGACAGACAGACACAGACAGACAGACAGACAGACAGAGAGACAGAGACAGACAGACAGAGAGGGGAAGCTCATCACAGAGTATTTATTAGGGAGCGTTCGGTTCGCTGCCTAATTGGGCTGACTTGTGCGCCGCATATGTTTCAAGCCTGCCAGGGGGAGAGAAGAAAGCTTGTTTTCCCGAGTTGTTGGTCTTGGCGACGAGAGCTGAGAGTGTGTGGAATTGACAGAACGGCGTCAAATAGGAGAGGAGGGGAGGAGGAGGAGAAGGAGGAGGGGGACGAAGAGGAGGAAGAGGAGGAGAGAAGAAAAAGAGGAACGAGGAGTGGAAAGAGAACAAAAAAGAGGATAATTAGCAGCAGTCGTAGAAGTTGAAATATCATTGCATTATTATCGTCATTAGCAGCAGCAGCAGCAGCAATAGCAGCCTCGGCAGAAATGACACCAGTAATAGCAGCAGCAACAACAGCATCTGCAGTAACAGGAGTGCGAACACCAGCAGCAGCAGGAGCAAGATACTACCTGTTGTAGTGGTAGCAGTTAAAGTTGTAGTTGTTGTAGAAGAAGAATTGCGAAGTATTAAGAATAAAAAGAATTGCGAAGAAGAATTGCGAAGAAGAAGATAAAGACGAAAGAGAGTAAATGCGAGAAGGACGAATTGTAAAGAATTGCAAGAAAGAAGTAATCTGAAGAAGATTTGCGAAGAATTATTGCAAAGAATAAGAAGAATTGCGAAGAAGAACTGCGAAGAATTGCAAAGAAAAAGAGAATTACAAAAAAGAATAAGGGAAGAAGAAGAAGAACAAGAACAAGAACAAGAAGAAGAAGAACAAGAAGAAGAAGAAGCATGCAACCGATCTAAATGGATCGACAAAATCAAAGAATGATGTTCATCTATCACGGTCTGCACACATCAGTATTAACGCCTGGGAATACGAGCTAGCTTGAAAAACAACACACTGCACTATAGTCGACATATTGTCCTTCCCCCTCAAAACTCCAGATTTCTGGTGCATCTTTAACAAATAGTTGAGATAAAGTGCGTATCTCACGCTCGCCAATGTAAATAGAGAGTATGTCTGACAGTTACAGCCCTGTCTGCTATCACACATATATGTATTGCGTTGCTTAAGCACTCTGTAAATATTTGAATGATTCATCCACTCATGCTGTTTCGGTGCCCAAATTCCAAGGTCTTGCTAAGAAAGACATACGAATATCTCTTCATTGTAGATTCAAACCACTGACTATTTGCTTTCCTAACTGTTTAACCGTCGAGCAACCCAACCACACCCCCCACACACCCCGGGGCAAAGAGGAACTCCACCCCTAGAGCAGTTCAATCTCAAAGCTGTCTCTAGAATCTCGCACGAGTTAGAATAGCTTCAATGTAAAGGAGGAAAAAGGCAAAAGTTCTATGTGGCTAAATTGAAGTGCTTGTTCACTGATCTTAATCCACGATGCAGTTCATAGTCGCAACACCTTTGAAATAAAAGCTTTCTAACTCTTAAATTTGCATTATGACAGTAATTATACAATGTGAAAGATAAAAGTGTCTCATTATCTATGCAGTCGTATGGGAGCAAGGCTTCTGAGACCTCACTTCTCTAGGGCCAGCATAATGAGGGCGGCGCCCATCTCCTCTCCCTCGCTGCTTTAGCTTCCACGACCCTATAGAGGGCAGGTGCCCATTTACAGCTGAATGAACTGGGGAAACTGTACTGAAGCCAAAGCGCGCAAACAGGTCACCCATCTACTTGATCACCAGGCTCAAGGCTGCTTAATCCAAACTTTGGGGAAGCGAGTGCTGTGACTACTGAGTTATCCCGTCCCCCGATATCAGGATACTAGCTTTCTGATAAAATGGATAAATACACAAGCACACTTTTTTTTTTAAATAAGAACAAAACTTCACCCTAAAAATGCCAACAAAATGAGCTAGTTTCTGATTTATCAAAACTAATGTGGCCATAATCGCAAAAAGCAGCCAGTGTCATTGGATTGGATTGGGTTGGAGTGGATTGGATTGGATTGCACTGGGTTGGATTGGATTGGATCAGGCGCCGCCCCAAGGCTAGGGTTAGTGTGCAATGCAATATCTGCACGTCTGCCTGTCTTGGCTAGTTGCCTGACTCAGCCACCCTGCTGTTGCCTGCTTGCCCAGTCCTTGACAGCATCTGCCCACTGACGTCTGGGTCTGTTCTTTCTCTTCCTCTCTTTCCTTCCTTCCTTCCTTCCACTCTCCATGTCAGCGCTTTTGAGGGCAGACAGTCATGTCTTGTTGTATGGGCAATTTTTTTTTTAAGTTTTAGGATGTTGGCTGTTTACACCAGTTGTTTCTGGACTCCTAATGAAATGAGGCTTGTTCTTTTGATCATTTGTCTTTCCAACTGATTCTTGCTGTCTTTCTAGGATCATGTCCACATTCCAACGGGTTCTGTCTTTCTCTCTGTTTCTTTGTAAACTGTCCATGTTTCAGCTCCACAGAGAACAAGCAGAAGATAATAGCAGTTCATAAATTTTTTTTCTAGAGCTAAGGATATTTCTTTGGTAGTATTAAATTTACAATAGTCATAATGTGTTTATGATACTTGTAATGTATTTACAATCATCCTAATGTATGTACAATATTTATCATATACTTACGTTACTCATCACACACAAAAATGTGACAAAAGACGAAACTTCAGCATTAAACATGCAACTGCTTTCTTCCTTTCCTTCTCCCTGTCTGTCTGTTTTTGCTTAATGTTACTACAAATGAAAACAGGTTATGATGACGAACGAACGCGCGCGCGCGCGCACGCACACACACACACAGCACACAAACATACGCACACACTCACACACACAGCACAACACACACAACACAACACAGTACGCACACACACACACACACACACACACACACACACACACACACAGCACACAATCATACACACACACTCACACACACACAGCACAAACACACACACACACACACCACACCACACACACACACACACACACACCAAAAACAAAACACACACAACACACACACACACCACACACACACACACACACACACACCATAATATACTTTCTCTCAATCCATTGTCTTCAAACCATTTTTTTCCCTGTCCCAGCCCAGTCTTTTTCCTGATCATTCCCTCAGTCTCTCAGTTCCATTCCCTGATCCTGCAATCCTTGGTACAGGCTTTGTCTTCCCTCCCTCCCTCCCTCCTTCCATCCCTCCATCAGTCCTTCTTACGGCAATTTACTGATTGCCTTTAATCCAAAGCTGGCTACAGATAGATAGATTGATAGATAGATAGATAGATAGATAGATAGATAGATAGATAGATAGATAGATAGATAGATAGATAGATAGAGAAGATAGAAGAAGATAGTAGATAGATAGATAGATAGACAGATAGATAGATAGATGATGATAGATAGATAGATAGATAGATAGATAGATAGAAGATAGATAGATAGATAGATAGATAGATAGATAGATAGATAGATAGATAGATAAATAGATAGATAAGATAGATAGACAGATAGACAGATAGACAGATAGATAGATAGATAGATAGATAGATAGATAGATAGATAGATAGATAGATAGAAGATAGAGTAGAAGAGATAGATAGATAGATAGATAGAGAGAAGGATAGATAGATAGATAGAGAGATAGATAGATAGAAGATAGATAGATAGATAGATAGATAGATAGATAGATAGATAGATAGATAGATAGATAGATAGATAGATAGATAGACAGACAGACAAATAGATAGATAGATAGATAGATAGATAGATAGATAGATAGATAGATAGATAGATAGATAGATAGATAGATAGATAGATAGATAGATAGATAGATAGATAGATAGATAGATCCAGCTTTTCCTGGACAGCTGTGTTCCGACCTCAGCCGTTCACTGCATCCTCTGACATCTGTGTTGTAACAGAGTCAGTCAGCCTCTGGCCTTTTGGGGGATGCTGGGGTACAAGATTTACGTTAAGGGTGTTAGAGTCCTGTTTAGAGCAATTTGTGTGTGCGCGCGTGCGTGTGTGTGTGTGTGTGTGTGGGGGGGGGGGTATGTGTGTGTGTATGTGTGGGGTTGGGTGGTGTGTGTGTGTGTGTGTGTGTGTGTGTGTGTGTGTTGTGTGTGTGTGTGTGTGTGTGTGTTGTGTGTGTGTGTGTGTTTTGTGTGTGCGTATATATATGAGTGTAGATAGACAGACAGACAGACACAGACAGATGATAGATAGATAGATAGATAGATAGATAGATAGATAGATAGATAGATAGACAGACAGGTAGATAGATAAATAGATAGATAGACAGACAGACAGACAGATGATAGATAGATAGATAGATAGATAGATAGATAGATAGATAGATAGATAGATAGATAGATAGATAGATAGATACTTGTGTGCGTGTGTTTGTGTGGATATGTGTGTGTCTGTGGATGTGTGTGTGTAAGGGTTTATGCGTGCGTACATGTGTGTGTGTGTTTGTGTGTGCATGCGTGAGTGTATGTGTATGTGAGTGTGTGTATGTGTGTATGTATATCTTTATTTCTGTTTGTCTTTCTGTTTCTCAGTCTTTCGCTCTCTCTCTGTCGCGCGCTCTCTCTCTCTCTCTCTCTCTCTTCTCTCTCTCTCTCTCTCTCTCTTCTCTCTCTCTCTCTCTCTCTCTCTCTCTCCTCTTCTTCTTCTCTTCTTCCTCTCTCTCTCTCTCTTGTCATGTCCGTCTCTCTCTCTCTCTCTCTCTCTCTCTCTCTCTCTCTCTCTCTCTCTCTCTCTCTCTCTTTCTCTTCTCTCTTTCTCTCTGTCCGTCTCTCTCTCTCTCTCTCTCTCTCTCTCTCTCTCTCTCTCTCTGTCTCTCTCTCTCTTTCTCTCTATATAGATAGATAGGCGTGCATTCGAGAGTGCGTTGCGTGTGTGTGTGTGTGTGTGTGTGCGCGTGTGTGTGTGTGTATGCGTGCGTGCGTGCGTGCGTGCGTGCGTGCGTGCGTGCAAGTGTGTTTGAGTGTGCTGTGTCTTTCCTGGCATTCATCTGGCATGTGTTATGTAAGCTAAGAAGCCAGTTGCTCTCTTAGAGCTGGGGATTGGAATTTACAACAAAAATGTCAGTCTATTTTACTGGAGCAACTGCAACTTCACGTAAGTAGAGTTGAAACATTTCTGGTACATAATTATGGAAAATTATCTGATGTGAACTTTTTTTTTATGAAATGTGTTATCCTAAAACGTAGTTGCAACACACAATATCATTTTGATGGAAATTAAATCTCCGTAGGTAGGTGTGTCAGTGTGTGGGTTTGATTGTCGTCTGTCTCTTGTCGTTTATATACATATATATACATATATATATATATATATATAGAGAGAGAGAGAGAGATATATATATATATATATATATATAGAGAGAGAGAGAGAGAGAGAGAACTCGAACTCGAACTCGAACTCGAACTCGAATATTTTAATGAGGGTAATTGGATAAGCCAGAGGCTTCTTTACACCAGGCCCTCATGGGGGAAAAAGTGAAACAAACATAAATAAACCAATTGATCACAAACAAGATAATGTCAAAAAGCAAAGAAATGAATCATTCAAATTGCCATTCAATTATTGACTGAAGTCATGAAATCAATGAAAGATCACAGAAGTAAACCAATCGAATAAATAAACAAAACCAGTTAAACACTGACAAACTCCCATCCTTGACACCCGCTTCCCTAAACAGATAACCCTCCCCCAAAAATCAACACACACACACTCACACACACGCACGCACGCGCGCACCCACGCACAAAACACACACACACACACACAGACACACACTACGCGTACATATGCACGGAAACGCAAACTACACGTGCGAGCTTGCACAAATCACACAAATCGTCCAGAATACAAATCCATACACATGTACATTTCCTCACATATCATAACAGCCTTATGTCGTAATCATCAAAATACCATAGCCACACATTACACCGTCAAAACCAAAAAAATGAAAATTATTTGGAAGAAAAAACAACAACAACAACAACAACCCACCACCACAGAGCATCAAAACACACCGCACAAGCGCACACACACACACACCACACACACACACAACACACACACACACATACTCACACACATTTGCGCGCGCTTGCACGCATACACACTCACACACACAGAGTTCAACAAGCACGCTCACCCAATGCATATTACAGAAAATTAAACAAGTGTGTGTGGTACGCTTTTTTGAAAGATGATATGCTACTTTTCTCTTTTATAAAGGTTGGGATTTCGTTCCATAACTTGCTACCAGAATAAACAAGGGATGACATAAACAGATCGGTTCTTGGATGAGGAGTAACAACACTGCTTTTGTTACGAACAGTTTTAATAGGGAACCGCTGACAAAGATAATGAGGGCTAGTTTATTCATAATCTTATACATAAATACACCTTTATTAAAGAGACAATGTAAACTAAAAGGAAGAATGTTCAACTCTTTGTAGCTACTAGTTTCTAAGGAAGTAGTTCTAAGCAGAATTTAACTTGAGAGAACGTTTATATACTCTCTCAAGTTGTCGTAAACAGTTTTTACTTGCCAAATCCCAGCATGTAGATGCATAATCAAGATCAGGTTTTATATAAGCGTAGAAGAATAGTTTTCGAGTATGCTGATCAAGGAAATGTTTTATTCGATTAAGTTGGAATAGCTTCTTAGATAATTTTTTTGAAATACTAAACATACATGATCAGACCTTGACAAGTTATTATCACTATGTTGACCAAGTAGTTATATGAGCTGACTTCTTCTTAATACTTTATCGTTAATCTTTATTACATTTTAGTTTGGTTGTAAGTTTTGGCGCTTTTGTCTTGTTGCAACAACCATGATTTTGATTTAGTGGATGAAGAGCAATGTGATTGCACTCTGTCATGCTGCTGATTGTTTAGTCCTTTTGCAAAATTTTACCTAAAGAGTTTCCATCATGATTCGCTGTTTGTATGGTGTTCGTCGGCAAAGAGTTCACAAGTGGAAGAAACATGGAGAGAAGCTCATTGATATTATATTGAAAGAGTCGGGCCCCTGTAACAGAACTTGAGGAAATACCATACTTTCACTGGAAAGGGTCGAAATAATTGAATCTGATAAACAGCCTTGTCTTCTTTTATCAAGAATAGGTGGTATGAGTTTTAGTGTGTCTGCGCATTAAACCATACATTGCAGATCTTTACTAGGAGGTTGTGATCATACAGTCAATTGCCTTGGCAAAGTCTACAAAATTGCTCCAGGTAAGATATTATCTTAATATTAAATGCCATTGTGCTTTGATGTTTGCTGAGTGCAGTATGACATGAATGATTTTCTCTAAAGCCCACTTGATTAGGATGAAAATAAGTTAGTTTAGTAAAGTGTGACGAAGATGTTGCTTTAAATGCTTTTCTAAAGGTTTAGATAAGATAGATAGAATCGAATTAGGTCGAAGTTGGAAGGGTCATTTTGGATCTCCGATTTAAGAACAGGTTATAACTTTGGCATCTTTAAACATTTTGAGGTTAGCAACTTTGTTCAATACTTGAGATTATAGATAAATGTAAGATGTTCAGGGATTACTTGCGCAGAAATCTTAAAATTTTGCTGTCTAAATTATCTAAACCACGGGAGCTTGTTTGCTTTATTTGAACACTTATTCCTTATGCACTTCATGCACACCAATATATTTGAAGGACAGTTTAGACTGTATTGACTCTGTAGTTACAAAATTCCGGTAAAGATGTAAGTCACTTTGAATTCTGACGCGGTCAATGTTTACAATTTTTTCTGCATCGTAGAAACAAAAGTGTTTATTGATCTTTTCTGCAGATAAGACCCATACCTGTTGAAGCACATGATGAAGATGAATTAAGGCTAACTGATTAATTGCTTTCCAATAGGAGACTTTTTGTGGCCTTCTGAGATGACTTTAACCTCACTAATATATTGCGTTTTTGCAATTCGTTTCAGAATGTCAGCTTTATTTCGCTGGCTCCTTAAATTTTTCATCTCCTTCCTGTGATTTTAGTTAATTAATCTCGACGGCTATGGCTTCAGTGATTTCATTAGTTAAAACAGGGTGGTTTTTGATCTATAGCTTGTTACTCGTTTGATTCGAAGAGGTGGATGGATATCATTAGATTGTTGTAAAATTATTATACCAAATTTCAAGTGTTATGTGGGTCTGTACTCTGATATACGTTAGAGAAGTGAGCTTACATAAGTCGGACAAAAAATGATCTGCATTTAACTTTCTATAGCTGCGAAAAGAAGAAATGTATGGGTTGTTTGCATGGGGTTGTTTTGCCCCGGTGTGTTGACCTTGTAAAACATACAAGGATAGTGATCGCTTAGGACCATCATAGACAGGTACAGACAGTTCAACAATGTTAGATGATTGGTGTGTATGATGTGGTCTAATCAATGTTTCAGAACGTTGGAGTTTTCCGTGTTGGTATATTTACATGGTGTCTCGACTTATTCACCTGAAAGATTTTTTTCCATTTATCATTAGGCTTTAAGCAAATCAATATTGAACTCCCCATGTTAGAATTATTTCAGTTGAGGTAGTTAAAACATCATCCATCATTTGTTCAAATTATCAAACCCAGCTAATGCGTTATTGGGTTTCGATACAAAAATCCTACTAGTATTGGTTTGGCTATTTCAGTCGTACTTCTAGCCATATACAATTCAATGCCATTGTTATCAAACAATGTTATCTGCTTATATATTTACTGGATCTGATGTATATAAGTATTAAGCCTGTTTCTGAAATTTGTTTGGCATCTCGCCCTCTGATGAATTTATAGCTCGGAATGAAATTATATCATCTGCCACATATGTGACAACCTTGATTCAGAGAAGCCAAAAATATGAAAGGAACTTTTTACATTTGACAATGGAGGGCAAATCTGAAAACTTATTTAGCAGATGCCAAAATTTAAAAAAGCTAGTTGAATCCATTATCTAGTTAGCCAAACCCATCGAATTGGACAGATTTGTCATAATTGTATTAGAATTAGTTCAAAAAAATGAAATATTCATTCACTATAACAATCTTATTCTGAACATCACAATCTTAACAAACCAACCTAGAAGTTGCAAATGGAGACTAGTTATTAATGCGAAAAATATTCTGCACATAAACTGAGCCATCACACCAACAAGCACAAAAACATAGAGCAGGAAATGTCAAAAATTTGAGAATGAAAATACCAATACAAGCAAAGTTAAAATAAAGCAAAAAAGCGGGAAAGCAAGCAAAAAACCTTGATGTGAATGCAAATCAAGCCACACGACTTAGAGTCCGGCCAAAAACTAACGTTCAATGTCCAGGCTAATCAATTCTCTCAAAGGGAGAATACTGTCCTTGCCTGTGACCATATGATTTTCAAACCGAATAAAGCCCCTGTCCGAGCACAGCGTGGCCCAATCATTCGCTTAATGACAGCTACACTCTGACATTTATCATAGGAAACCGCAACGTACAAAACAGAAAAAAAACAAAACTACAGAAGCATTTGTTAAGTCAGAAAAAAAACACATTTCACAGGTATTTTCAAGTTTTAAATTATCTGCATGCGCAAAGTAATAGTTTAATCTTTATCTTCAACATACCAAAATATAACTTAATGTTTTTTTTCATTTTGTTACCATACAAAACCACTGGCTACGTTTATATTCACATGCTGTTCAGAATCTTACCTATGCTTCCATTATGGGATGCCACATTCATAAGATTTGAGCATACTCTGGCCAGCAGGATTAGGTGGAGAGCCAGCTGCGAGTGTCAGCACTACCAATGAGGGTAAAACTGGGGGCTACAGTGGTGGTATGGGAGATGTGCTGTTTAAGGGCAAAGTCACTACAGCGGAAACCGTAAGGGGGATAGGGGTAAGGCAGCTGAACATTCTGGCGGTAGGAAGTTTTAGGGGTCATGTTAGTTTTGGTTATAGGCTTTAATAGGGGTAGTTGAAGGTGGGGCAGCTGATTTGAGCATAAACGAAGGGCATGTCCCTGTCAACCTGTGGTTCTGCAGCTTTACAGCACCGGCAGACACGTCCCCCGTACCTTCCTCCAAAACCATTCCGTGGTCTGGACACAGGAGCTGGATCCTGAATACTGTGGTCCATCCTTATCCCCAAACCAGAGAACGGCTGTTTCAGGGGAGGGGCAAAGAGGGGAAATCTTGTACATATTGACATGGGTTGAGAACATTTAGATTTTCTGGAGGGCACCCGTCAATTGGGGTCACCCCCAAGCCAATGCTGAGCTGTACGCTTGACATCTCTTGTGTTGGGAAACAAAACACGACGATTCCGAGGCGCACCAGCTTGCTCTCAAGAGAGTTTCATTGTTGCTGGGCGGTAAACGTTCTTGCATGTGGCTGGGGAAGTATCTGTTTAAAAACTGGGTCTGAAGACGAGCTGTCCCTTGTACATGGGGTGGTATTACATCTTTGTACAGAGCCTGACGTGGAGAGAGAGAGAGAGAGAAGAGATGAGAGTAGAGAGAGAGAGAGATGATGAGTAGAGAGAGAGAGAGGAGAGAGAGAGAGAGACGATGAGAAGAGAGAGAGATTTCAGTTTTAACGTCTTAATTACATTTAGTGAATTTTGTCGTTTTTTTATGTATGTATGTATGTAGGTAGGTGTGTGTCTTCAATTTTTACGCTGTGCATTAGAGTGATATTGACGAATGGATGTAGGTCTGTATGTATGTATGTTTGTATGTATGTATGTATGTAGGTAGTATGTATGTTTGTATGTATCGTTTGTGTATGTATGTGTGTGTATTGTATTTATGTGTAGGTATGGTGTATGTATGTGTGTATGTATGGTAGGTATGTGTGTATATGTGTGTATGTATGTATGTGTAGTATGTGTGTATGTATATTTAATTTCTGTTTGTCTTTATGTTTCTCAGTCTTCGTTCTCTCTCTGTCTCTCTGTCTGTTTCTCCTCTGTCCGTCTCCTCTCTCTCTGTCGTCTGTCTCTCTCTCTCCTCTCTATCTCTATCTCTATCTCTCTTTCTCTTTCTAGCCTTTTTGAGTACAGACAGGACAGATTAGAAGATGATAGATGATGATAGATAGATAGATATGTAGATAGATCCTTTAATTTCTCTCTGTGTCTCTGTCTCTCTCTCTCTTCTGTCTCTCTATCTCTCTTCCCCTCGTGCGTAAGTTCCTATGCAAGTTTTATGAAGTATTTAAAAGCACAGTGGGGTGGATGCTGGACCAGATTTAGAATGACATTGGTTGTGTGCATGTGTGTGTGTTGTGTGTGGTGTATTTGTGCGCGCGCGCGCGTGTGTGTGTGTGAATGTGTTGTGCGTGCGCGCGTGTGTGCGTCTTTTGTTGTTTGTGTTGTCTAGCAGTGTTGTGTCGAGTGCAGTGTTTGTTTGGGTGTGTGTTTATGTGTATATGTCGTTTTGGTGAGCGTATTTATTTGTGTGTGAGTGGGTGTGAGTGTGTGTGTTTTGTGTTTGTGTGTTTTTTTGTTTGTGCGCGTGTGTGAGTGTGCTGTGTGTGTGTGGTGAAATAGTAGTAGGAGTAGTCGTAGTAGTTGTAGTAGTAGTTTTTGTTGTTGTTGTTCAATCAAAAGTCAGTTCACATCTCGGTGTGTTTATGTGTGGGGGGTGTGCGTTTTTTGCGCGCGCGCGATGTATGTGTGTTATATATATTATTCGCGCGCACGCATCCCGTGTCTGTATCTGTGTCTGCGTGTGTTATGTCTGTTGTCAGTCTGTGTGCCTGTACATGACCTGACTGTGTCGCAGGGTATCGGGGGGTTTTTATAAACGAAAACAAGGGGGTTTTTCCAGCGAGGGGTGGGCCCGGGAAGCCCAAAGGGGGGGGGGGGGGGGGGGGGGGGGGTAGGGAAAGGGGGGAGGGGGGGGGGGGGAAGTGATAAATAGTCGATTGGAAAGTTGCAAGCTGGATCATACGCCGAAAAACCGACTTTTTCCGGACTTAAAACCCTTCTTTCCTGCTGACTTGACTTACATGACATGACGCAACCTGCCCGAACGGGGGCAGGGTCTTAGGGTTAAAGCCTTGAGTCGTGATTGCGGTCCCCCGGTTTTTAGCCATCCCCCCGGGGGAGCCTTTCAGGGATTTTTTTTTTCCCTTTGGGGTTTTAAACCCAGTGTGACCAAATACGGGAACAGGGTTTTTTTTGATTATACTATGAACGAGGTTTCCGTGTTGTTTGAACGCGCGAGAACATCTAGTGAACTCGTTAAAACACCTGTGCTGGTTTAGGCGAAGAGTGGGTTCCGTGTCTGTGCTATGGTATCTATCTATCTATTTATCAGTCCGTAGTCTACGTCCAGTGGGGCACCCTCAAAGATCAGCAATCAGTTCCCTCCATTCTTCTCTTTGTTCTGCCTTTTTCAGTCGTTTTGTTCTGAGTTCTAGCCTGTCCAGTCACTGATGTTCTCATACCAGCACTTCCTTGTCTGCTCTTCTTCTTCCTCCTTGGACTGTGCCTTGCAAACTGTTCTTGTACTTCCTCTGGGAACTCTTGTGACATTGCCCATACACTTAGACTCAGGTTTTCGCCTTTTTTGCACGATCGTTTAGAAGGTTCTCATAGGGTCCAATGGTTTGCTGGATTCTGTTATGTTATGCACGCTTCGGTGCTATGTGGTCCTTTGTAGGAGTGCCAAGGAGTTCCGAAAAGCATCTCATCCTCAGCCTGTACTCTCCTCCTCCAAATAACCTGCAGTCAGGGTCCATGATTCACAGGCATAAGGAAATATTGGATTATGACATGGGAGAGTGAGCGCATTAGTCTGAATCTTTGAGATAAGTGTGCTGGTTTAAGGCACATAATATGGACGGTATACTTCTTCAGCCAATCAGCATCTGCCTATCTATCTGCCTAAATAACTATAGTAGAAAATTGGGACAAAGAAAAGCTCTGTTGGTCTGCCTGTATTTGAGTGTCTGTTCATGTCTGTCGGTTGTCTGTCTTCTCTCTCTCTCTCTCTCTCTCTCTCTTCTCTCTCTCTCTCTCTCTCTCTCCCTCTCTCCTCTCTCCTCTCTCTCTCATCCACACAACACACACACATTCCACATACGGAAAACGTTGCGCGCGCGCAGTGCACACACACAACGAGCGCACACACACATACACCAACGTGCGTGCATGCGCGCACATCATACACAAACACACACACACAGATAAATGCACACATACACAGACACGCTCGCGCGTGCACACGCACATACATAAACCTCACACACACACACAAACAAACACACTCAAGCACAAGCACACCAAACACACCACACCACACACACAGCACACACACACAACACCCACACACACACACACACACACTCAACACACACAACACACACACAACACACACTCTCAACACATTTAAACAGCAATCCTCTGTTATTTTTGGCAATGTTTGGGGATGGAAATTCGTGTGTTGCAGTTGATTGTTTATATGAAGGCTTTTTGTTTTTGTTGTTTGGGGGGGGCGATTGGGTGTTAAAACTGCAC
>CM054135.1:97672537-97677537 GCA_028751875.1 Rapana venosa | reverse complement strand
TCTTTTATATCGAGGATAATGGAATAAGCACTTATGTGCTTTTTTTACAATCAGTCCCCGTGTGTACGCGGTTTTGTAAATTCTGTCATCTGCTCCCACCGGCACACAATGGCATACTCTTACGAAAAGCGGAACAGGATTTAACGTGAGATTTCGAGGCCCAGTGTATTGGTGTTTGCTTCCACACTCTGTCTGTCTGCCTGTCTGTATGTCTGTGTCTGTCTGTCTGTCTGTCTGTCTGACTGTCTGTCTCTCTCACTCAATCTTTCTCTCTCTCTCTCTCTCTCTCTCTCTCTCTCTCTCTCTTCTCTTCTCCTCCTTCTCTCTCTCTTCTATTGTCTGTCTCCTGCATGCGCATTATCTCTTTAAATCTTCAAATCACCCTCGATTTCTTCATCAAACACATTTTTCCTCCTCCTCTCTCTCTCTCTCCTTCTCTCTCTCTCTCTCTCGCTTCTCTCTCTCTCTTCTCTTGTCTCTCTCTCTCTCTCTCTCTCTCTCTCTCTCTCTCTCTCAGTGCAGGTTGTCGTAAAGGCCTCGCGATCTGAAACCTGCCATCATCAAAGCCATTGCTAATGTTTCCTCCTGTGCCTTTCTTTCTGTTCATCATGCCTGTCAATAAATGCGCAACCGAACATGCCGACACCAAGGTAGCGCTGACACGCAGATCAATACAGGTAACTCTCCTCCTCTCTCGGGTGACTGACTGACTGATGGACGGACTTACTTCCCCTTTGACTCCTTGAGGAGTCGCTTTCACACTGGACTCAGAATCTTTACGCAGTGTGCTGTGGCCAAGGTGAATATGGCGGTGTTTAACTTTCCCTCAGAGAGCTGGGTGGATTGCATGCTGTGTCAAAGTTGTTTCTTTTTAGTTTCTCTTCGTCGGGTGGAAGGGTTTGGTTCGGTGGTTAGAGTGGTCGTGGTCACGATCGAGAAGGCGAGTGTTCCAGTCCCTGCTCAGCCCTCCGGTTGAAGGGATTGTCTCCCCAAGTTAGCACTGGGAAGGGACAGTCTGGCTGGTTAGAGCATTGCGCTTGTGATCTGCTGACCCGAGTTTGAATACTGTTCAAGGGGATATTTTCCTCTGTAGTTAACGTCAGTGCCAACTCCACTACCCCTAGAAGTCCTTCTTCGTGAGACTATAAACCGAGGTCCCATGTGCGAACACATGCAGAACATCTTGCGCACACGTTAAAACCTGTTTCGCTTTTCGGAAGAGTAGGCTATTGTGTGCCGGGTGGGAACACATGACAAAATTGATAAAACTGCGTGCACACGGGGACTGGATGCAAAAAAGCACATGAATGGTTATTCCATTATCCTTGAAATAAAAGAATCAATAAATAGATAAAATTTTAAACAAACTACTGGGCCTGCCTTATTAGCCTGTAAGTCTCCCAATTACATTTCTATTGCCTGAAGGGTACAAGCAATAGAGATGAGATGCTTTCGCAAACCTCTTGGGATCTCACACAGAGATCACATTACTGAGGGAAAGTAAAAACCAGAATCGAAAACGCCATCAGACCATATGAAGAGCTCCTGACTTCAGTGAAAAAACGCAATCTAAAGTGGTACGGGCACGTCACACAAACATCTGGACTGGCCAAGACTGTCCTACTACAGGGAACAGTGCAAGGAGGGAGACGAAGAGGCAGACAGAGAAAACGATGGGAAGACAACATCAGAGAGTGGACTGGCCTCAAGTGGAACGATTTGCTACGGAAAGCTGAGGACCGCGGGGAGTGGAGGAAGCTGGTTGCCAAATCTGTAGTGGTGCCCCAACAGCCTACAAGACTACGGGAAACAGACACAGACATTGGCCGATATATAGACACAGAGACAGGTTAGATACAGACACACATCAAAGAGACAGAGACAGAAACGTAGACACTTAGAGACAGCGATAGAGAACAAGACTCTGACTTTCAGTGAGACAGAGATAGAGACAGAGGTCCTGACTTTCACAGAGACAGAGATAGCGAAAGAGATCATGACTTTCATTGAGACAGAGATAGAGAAATAGACCATGAATTTCAGGGAGACAGAGATAGAGAAAGAGACACTGACTTTCATAGAAACAGAGACAGAGACAGAGACACTGACTTTCATAGAAACAGAGACAGAGACACTGACTTTCATAGAAACAGAGACAGAGACCCTGACTTTCATAGAAACAGAGACAGAGACCCTGACTTTCCGTTTCTTTACTGAAACAGGTGTCAGGGAGTGCAGCCTGTAATTTCTACCTCCGCTAGGTGATGAAAAAAAACAGGACAGAAAATGAAAGGATAGATAATAACAAACAGGAACAGTCTCTCTCTCTCTCTCTCTCTCTCTCTCTCTCTTCTCTCTCTCTCTCTCTCTCTCTCTCTCTCTCTCTCTCTCTTCTCTCTCTCTCTCTCTCTCTCTCTGTCTCTCTCTCTGTCTCCTTCCCGCCCAGGATCAAATAAGCGTATGCAAACGACAAAATTATTCGACAGTCGGTCTGACGTCATCTATGCTATACACACATACACACACTCACACTCACACACACACACACACACTGTTGCAAATAGGGCCGGAAATTGGAGGGACGGAGAGAGAGAGAGAGAGAGAGAGAGAGATGGGGTACGGGAGATTGGGGGGTAGGGGTGGAGGAGAGGGGTGGAACTGCAACAACGGAAATCCGTACAAGAAGTGCGGGGTTCAATTCTCTCCAGGAAACAGATGTACACATTTGTCGATCAGAAGAGAAAAAAAAACAAGGAAAAAATCTTGTTGAAAACAATGAGTTCTATTATAGAAAATAAATGAAGAAGGACAGGTTTTTCTGCATTTCAAAACAGAAGTGATAAGTATGTGCATAATGTATAAACACACACGCACGCGCATGCGCACCGCACACACACACACACACAGACGCACGCAGGCGCATTAAGACACAAAGACAAATACACATACACACACGCGCAAGCAAGAATTTAAAAATACGCGTGTGCATACACACACACATACACACACACGCTTGCGTATAAACACGCGCATGCGCATTCAAGCGCATAAACACAAACATGAACACGCACACACTTACTCACTCACTCACATATACACATACACACATAAACACACACTAAAAGTGTTATCACTAAAGTTATCACTAAAAGTGAACAGACGTAAAATTGAAGTCAACATACACACACACCAACACCATTTATGGTAATAACGTAGTTAGATAATATTGATCAAGTTCTTTTTTGTTCCAAGATAGATGGCTTGATGAAAAAAAAAGCAAATGCATTGCTTATTCAATGTACCATTTGGATATAAAAATGTGGCTTGACTTGACTTGACACCAACCACCACCACCACCCCCACCATCACCAACACCCCACCCCCACCAACACCCCACCATCACCAACACCCCACCATCACCAAAACGCCGCTCAGCACTTCCTCTTCTGCAGATGGCATCATATTATTTGCTCTCTAGAAACGGGTTTGGGCAGGGAAGTGGGGGGGGGGGGGGGGGGGGGGGGGGGGGGGGGAGGGGGGGGGTGGTGAGGGGGAGGGGGGGGGAGGGGGTGGAGGGGGGGGATGGGGGGGGGGGGTGCACAGTGTCAGATGGCACAGCAGGATTTGATACTCTCTGCATCAGGACTGCAGCAAACACGGCGATGATGAGTCTGCCTATTGCACCACTGCTGCCATGATTCCCTGAATGCACAGAGGGGTCGTGACAAGATTGAAACTGTTGGAAACCAGATTGTCAGGCTGTGGTAGTCATCTGAATTGAGTGTACTTTTCTTTCTATGTGTGTTTGTTCATGTGTATGTATGTATGTATGTATGTATGTATGTATGTATGTATGTATGTATGATGTGTGTGTGTTGTGTGTTGTTGTGTGTATGTTGTATGTATGTATGTATGTATGTATGTATGTATGTATGTATGTATGTATGTATGTATGTATGTATGTATGTATGTATGTATGTTTTTGACCATTGAAATTTTATTTCATGGATTTTGTCTGCAGCGCACCATGTTTGTAATTTTTTTTAACTATTGATTATTTATCATTGATTGCATGACTGTGTAAGATTAGGTTGAATGCATGCGCTTTGATTTGTCTTTGCAAGATATAGCGCTATATAAGTTCCATTTATTTTTATTATTATCATCATTAGTAGTAGTAGTAGTAGTAGTAGTAGTAGTAGTAGTAGTAGTGTTGTTGTTAGTATTGTAGTAGTTAGTGTGTGTAGTTGTTTATTATTATATTATTATTATTATTATGTTTGTATGTTTGTATATATGTTTGTATGCATGCATATGTGTGTGTGCGTGCGTGCGTTCGTGTATGTATGTATGTATGTATGCACGAATGTATGTATATGCGTATGTATGCATGTGTGTATGTATGTATGTATGATGTATGTTTATATGTATGTATGTTTGCATGCATGTATGTATGTATGTTATATCAAAGTCCTTCGGATGAGACTATAAACGGAGGCCCCGTTTGCGAACGCATGCAGAACATCTTGCGCACACGTTAAATCATGTTCCGCTGTTCGAAAGAATAGGCCATTGTGGGAACAGATGACAAAATTTTTAAAAACCGCAAACATACACATAAATAAAATTAAATTAAATTTTGTTTTTTTTAAAGTCATTTGAGCGCTTTGATTTGTTGCTTTACAAGATTCAGCGCTATATAATTTCCATACATTATTATTGTTATTATTATTATTATTATTATTATTACTATGTGTGTATGCATGTATGTATATATGTATGTATGTATGTATGTGTCTGTCTATCTATCTATCAACCTATTCATCTGTCTGTCTGTCTGTCTATCTATCTATCCATCTATCTATTTAGCTGTCTTTTTGTCTGTCTGTATGTCTGTCTTTCTTTCTATCCTTTCGTCCTTTCTGTGAATGCTTCTTTTATCCATCACTCTTTACAAAAAGACTGATAGACGGAGACACAGAGAGAGAGAGACAGAGAGA
>CM054135.1:97665037-97667537 GCA_028751875.1 Rapana venosa | reverse complement strand
AGCCAAGCTTCAGGTAAAAGAACACACGGTGCTGTCCCTGGCAAAACTATGTAGAAAGAAAGAAAGAAAGAAAAGAAAGAAAGACAAAGAAAAGAAAGAAAGAAAAAAGAAAAAGAAGAAAGAAAGAAAGAAAGAAGAATGAAGGAAAGAAAGAAAAGAAAAAAGGAAAGAAGAAAGAAAGAAAGAAAAAAAAGAAAGAAAGAAGAACAGACACTTTCTTCAGTAAACAAAATGAACAGGCAGACACGGGAGGGGGGATGGATTGGAGCATGTAGAGTGGGTGGCACTGTACTATGGCGAGACACTCCTCAGGGAGAAACAATTTTTTATTTCATTAAGAAAAAAGGGATGTTCTTACAAAACAAACAGTCAAGCGAAGAAGAAGAATTGCGAGAGAGAATGCCAGAAGAAGAATTACGAAGAAGAATTGCGAAGAAGAATTGCGAAGAAGAATGCGAAGAAGAAGAAGAAGAAGAAGAAGAAGAAGAAGAAGAAGAAGAAGAAGAAGAAGAAGAAGAAGAAGAAGAAGAAGAAGAACAAGAAGAAGAACAACAACAACAACAACAACAACAACAAGAACAAGAAGAAGAAGATCAACAACAACAACTGCAAAAAGTGCAAGAAGAAGAACAAGAAAAAGCAGAGAAGAAGACACCAAAGACAAAGAACAAGTAGAAGAGTAGCCAAATACAAGTAGAAGAGTTGCCAAATACAAGTAGAAGAGTTGCCAAATACACCACTCACATCACACCACACCACAGCCACACACGAAACAACAAAAAACACCAAACAACCAGACACTACTAAACAACACAAACACACCCATCACACCAAAAAACTACACCCCACCCATCACCACCACAAACCACAACCACACCCCCACCCCCACAACCACCCCACCCTACCACAACCACCCCAAACCCCCACCCCACAACACACCCCACCCAAACCCCACAACCACCCCACCACAAACCCCAAACCCCACAACACCCCCACCCCACCCTACCCCACACCACCCCACCCCACCACAACCACCCCAAACCCACCCCACCCCCCCCAACCACCACCCCAACACACACCACCCCAAACCCCCAAACCCCCAACCCAACCCCCACACCACCCAAACCCACCCCAAACCCCAACCCCAACCCACAACCAAAACACACCCCCCACCCCACCCCACCCCAACCACCCCCCCCCACCCCACACCACACCCACCCCACCCCACCACAACCACCCCAAACCCCCACCCCCACAATACACCAATCCACACCACACAACCCCACAACACACCCACCCCCCACCAACCCCCCCCCCCCCCACCCCCACACCCCCCACCATCTCCATCCACTGACCTGCACCATCACAGTCTTGCCCCCGCCGGGCCTGGAGCTGCCCTGGGAGCCAGCCGCCCCCCCGTTGTTGGAATGATGCGAGGTGTGGGAGGAGCCGGGGGAGGAGCCGGGGGGGGTCAGCTGCACCTTGCCGGCGTAGGTCAAGGCCAGCAGGGCGCCCAGGCCAGCCGTGGACAGCAGGAAGACGCACAGGAGGCAGCACAGGCACCGGCCCTTGCTTCCAGCCCCAGCCCTCCGCGACAAGGACGACTTGCTCAGCTCCCGCAAAATCCGGGAGTCTCTGTGCGGATGGTGCTGGTGATGAGCGGGGTACACCTCCGAGGAATCCGCGCTCACTTTCTCGCCCAGGTACGGGTGTTGTTGGTGGTGGTGGCTGTGTTGGTGGTGGGTGTGGTGTTGGTGGTCGTGGTGGTGGTGGGAGTCGTTGGAATGCTGGTGAGGAATCCCGTTAGGAACGCGGGTGGGGGAAGGGGGGTCCATGCTGTCGCAGCCGCCATTGTCGGATTCGTTATCGTCCGTGTCTTGGTAGTCGTAGTAGGGAAAGGTGGAGTTGAGGAGGGTGGCGCTGATGGGCGGCGACGTGGCGGCTGTGGAGGTGGGGGTGGACGAGGACCGCGCAGAGTGGATCACGTCCCCGTTCATGGGCGCCGCCTCTGCTGAAGAACTCGTCGTCGTCGTCGTGGTCGCTGCCGCTGAGACACCCAACACGGACACGAAGGCGAGCTTGCTGGCGGTATCCGAACAGCTGTCTTCGGGGTCCTCTTCGGCAGAAGTCGGCGTGTACCGTACGCTCGAGAAGCCATCGGCAAAGTTCGGTGATTTCCGTAAAGTGGCGGCCATGTGGGTGGTGCAGTGGTGGTGGTGGGGTTGTGAGTGGAGGGAAGGGAGACTACCCTCTGTCACACTGCACAACCACTGCTGGCGGCAGGAAGGAGGGGGAGACAGGGTGGTGGTGGGGGGTGTCCACGGTCCTCTGCTAAAATGGGTGGAGCTTTTGTCTGGGAATGGTCTGATGATTAATTTCCTGTCCCTTGCTTTTATCTCTAGCAAGAACTTAAAACGCAAGTGGAAAATATCACAGATTTTTCTTGGTTTCAATTGTTGTACTTTGTGTTATTTTTCAGCATTTCTACGTTTCCACCAGC
>CM054135.1:97642537-97662537 GCA_028751875.1 Rapana venosa | reverse complement strand
CTCTCTCTCTCTCTCTCTCTCTCGCTCTCGGCACCGCCCTCGCAAATTTTTAAAATATTTTTTATCTCATGTGCTCTGTACTTGTTTTTCGCACGCTTTTCTAAAATCTGCCACAAAAATCGGCATGATGACGACAGTGACAATTTTTTCAACTATATATTTTTAATCCTCCAAGGCTTCCTTTTAGCTGACTACACGTCACATTCCACTCCTTAATTAGCGAACTGCAAGCAATAACCCTACGTTAGGGGGGTTGTTTTTCTTTTTTCTTCCTCACATTCTTAAACAATAATCATGCTAGAAGCAGGAAAATAAGAGAAAATAATAAATACTGGCAGAAATAAACGTGTATTACTTCCTTGATGATCAATATTTTGTTATCATTCTGTTTTGTAAACATTCTTCATCAACCTTGTACTTGCCTCACCCCTGTACGTGCATGTAGCGTGTTTGTCACTCTATACCTCAGACGGGGAGGGACGGGATAGCCTAGTGGTTAGAAGTTGCGCATTGCGCTCCTGACCCGGGTTCAAATCCCGTTCAAAAGGATTTTTTTTCCCGGAGTTAAACATTAGTGCCGACTCCACTCCCCACAAAAGTCCTTTGGATGAGGCTATAAACCAAATCCTCGTGTGTGAACGCACGCAGGACATCTTGCGCACTCGTTAAAACCAGTTCCACTTTCCGGAAGAAGAGGCCATTGCAGGTAAGCTTTGCATAGTAACAGGTGGTCAGAAATGAGGGTTTGGGTGTTGAAAAACAAAAGTAAACAAAATTACGTATTGATATTTTAGTTCAGAGTAGAATAATAGCTATAGTTTTATAGTCAACCCAAATCTCAAAATCAACAACCTGACTCCTACCTGCCTAAAATGGCTTCTAGCGGGAAAGTGGGTCAGCTGCAATGCAACTCAATTCGCGGTGGACTGTCTGAGCCGGCTACTACAAAGTCGGCTTCTTTGCCTCCATGTAAATGACATGTTTCCCCAACTTCTCTGAAGTTGAAGCAAAATTCTAATCAAAGGGGGAGGGTGGGGGAGTGGCCTAATGATCAAAACTTCCCCCCCCCCTCCCCCCGCCCCCCATTTTGCATGCAAAACACAGAGTTTGCTAGAGCTAATATGTTTTGGGAATTGCTCTTGCTCCTCCGTGATACTGCAAATACATAACCCGGTCATGATCAACCCCTTCTCTGCTACAGACAATGCCCGTCAGTCTGTGTTCTCCTCTCTGTTTATTGGGTCTGGCGCTGATGTCATCCGTGCCAAGTGTTTACCTTGTCCATCACTGTGTGCTTCAGAAATGCCTGCCAATAAATAAGAGGAGACTGAGATAGACGTTTATGTAAGCATGTAAATAAATACCGGGTTTTGTGTTTGGGGGATCTGTGTTTGTGAGGATTGCACGAAAAGGAAATGGGATACAGTGTTTTCATTCGCTGTTTTCATTGTTTTGTACAGCTTTCCTATATCCCGGTACATTTGTTTTCTCTTTTCTTCCCTTTGCTGACATTTGTTTCTGTCTTTGAAAAACAGTTTGAAAACATAACAAACTTTCTTCTTTTCTTTTTAAAGATTCTTACAGTATTTACCTTCTGCTTTTCTATCTGACGTTTTACGTGTTTGTTTTTAATGTGTATGTCAAAACACCACACGCACACCTAAACAAATCTGCAGAAATGCTTATACATAAATAAACATATTAGTGGGGGAGAGGGGGTTATACATAAATGAACTCATTAGTGTGTTTTTTCGTTTTATACATAAATGAACATATTAGTGTGTTTTTCTTTTTATACATAAATGAACATATAAGTCTTTTTCTTCTTTCTTTTCTTTTGGCACATGCACAGTCATATACACGCTCATGCAAACTAACATTTGTCCAGGCATATATCCCTGCAATGGCTTGGTTTAACGTGACTCTTTGTTCAACTCCCTGAGAAGTGGTTGGGCCACTGCATTGACTTGTAAAAGAAAAGCAGCAGCGTCATAGGCAAGGTTACCTTACAGTGTCATCTGTCTGTAGGCCGCATGGTGCATGCTGGGTATGTTGGAGACATCCACACCACTGGCCATGGCTGCCTAGTCTTCTACAAAGGAGGATGGGGCTGTGACATCAGCACAAGATGTCTGCATGTCTTGGCACAGGGGCAGCTGGTTTACAGCCTCATGTGAAGGCTGTTCTGGAGAGTGCGGTAAGTGAGTCAGTGCCAATACCAACACAGGGCAAGATCACAGACTTGACATGCACTCTGTGCACTAAGCTGTCCTATCCCCTTATAAAACACAATCATTGCACAATCGGCTTCAAACATTGTTTGTTTGTTTGTTGTTGTTGGGTTTTGTTTGTTTGGTTTTTGTTTGTTTGGGTTTTGTTTGTTGTTGTTGTTGTATTGGGGGGGGGGGGGTATAGTTTACCCTGCCTTCCCCAAACCTGCTTGCTTTTGAACCGCAGGGATCACCATGGCAGTTATATAGCACAGGCCAACTATTTTTGTTTGAAAGTGGCGAAAGGCATTATCCAGCTCCCCCCGCTACTGCAGATAAGACTTGTCAGCTGGCTGTCTTTTCCTCCCAGTTATCCAGGCTGCCGCTGGTATCAGCTGTGCCGCCTGGAGACCTGTCTGTCGGACTCCGCTCTGGAAACACGTGTGAGTAAATAAAAGGCGTTTATTTCCAGATTAAAGTTGACGTAAGTAAATATTTTCTGTGGTGTTAAGAGTGCTGAGCTTTTACAGAGGTAAGCAAGAACGAAATTTATATTCAGTTTTGTCATCACTTTTAAGGGGTGTGTTTTCTTTCTAGTTAATCTTTGCAGTGTTAGCAAATTGTTATAGAAAAATGGAGTTTATCCTCACTTTCCTTTGTTTGTGAAATGTGCAGATTGTAGTGTGTTTTTTAAAGGTCAACCTTGTTTACCATGATGTATTGCATTCTGCATCTGTCTTTTTTCTTAGACTGTCCGCCTTTATGTCACTGTCGATGTTCTTACAAATCTTTGATTTTTTTCTTTTTTTTGGTTTGGTTTTGGTTTGAAGGGGGGGGGGGGGGGGGGGGGGGGAGGCTTTCTCCTGAGTGTTCTGTAGTTAGTTTATCAAAGCACAAGCGCATCCAAACGAATGTACTAAAATATAAATCTTCGCATTTTGTATTTCCATTGTTTTTTAATGTATTGACTGTTTACCTGACTCTTTGGTGTCTTTTCCAATTGTCCTGGAATTTCGCCCTACATGTGTACACTGACTCTCACCCCATCCCCACCAGCCCTACCCCTATTTCTCTTCTCTCTTCTGAATGCACAATCTTTGCAGATCCACCTGTATTTTATCAGAGCTAATGGCCCAGGGATTGACAGTACCCATGCCAGTTTACAGACAGCACCAGAGCAAACATGTGGCCAATGGATGATTTATCTGCAGAGCATTTCTGAAGTGTTTATCCTCTTCAGTGTTCTCAAGAGCTTGTCAACACTGCTTGAAAAGACTGTATATCTCTGTGCTGCCTGTTATCGTGTTCTGGTGATTGTCGTGTGTGTGTCTGTGTGTGTCGTGTGTTGTGTGTCTGTGTGTCTGATGCTGTGTGTGTGTGTTGTACTGTGTGTTTGGCTGTTGCGTGTGTTGTGTTGTCCTGTTCGCTGTGTGTGTGTGTGTCTGTGTGTTGTGTGTGTGTTGTGTCTGTGGTCTGTTGTTGTGCTGTGTCCTGTTGCTGTTGTCTGTGCTGCCTGTCTGTGTGTTGTGTGTGTGTGTGTTGTGTCTGTGTGTGGTCTGTGTGTCTGTGTGTGTTGTGTGTGTCTGTGTCGTGTGTCTGTGTGTCTGTGTCTGTGTCTGTGTGCCTGTGTGTGTGTCTGTGTGTCTGTGTGTGTGTCTGTGTCTGTGTCGTTGTGTTGTCTGTTGTGTGTCTGTGTGTGCTGTGTGTCTGTGTGTGTGTGTGTCTGTGTGTGTGTCTGTGGTTGTTGTCTGGGTGTTGTGTGTGTTTTGCTGTGTGTGTCTGTGTGTGCTGTGTGTCGTGTGTGGTGTGTCTGTTGTTGTGTGTCTGTGTCTGTGTGTGTGCTGTGTGGTTGGGGTGCTGTGTGTTCTGTTGTGTCGTGTGTGTGTCTGTGTGTCTGTGTGTGTGTCTGTGGTGTTGTGCTGTGTTGTGGTGTGTCTGTGTGTGTTGTGTCTGTGTGTCTGTGTGTGTGTGTGTGGTCTGTCGTGTGTTTGTGTGTCGCTGTGTGTCTGTGTTGTCTGTGTGTGTCTGTGTGCTGTGTGTGTGTCTGTGTGTGTCTGTGTCTGTGTGTGTCTGTCTGTGTCTGTGTGTCTGTGTGTGTGTATGCGAGAGAGAGAGATTCTCCCACACCAAAGTCGGATGCGCAGGGCCTGACTTGTCAGGCGCTTAACGGCAATGCAACGCATTTTCACTCATATAACAGACAACAATAGCTGCTGTCTGAGCTTTTCTCGAAGAAGAAGCTATTCTGCTTTCTGATGACTTCAGTGACATTTTCTGCTAGTTTAAGTATATTCTGTGAATTGGTTTTGTGCTTGTGTTTTAATTTGAGCTTGGCTGTTTGTACTTCTGTAATACTGTAATTTACTTTTTGCAGTTCTCTTTCATCACAATTGTCCAGGTCCTGACGGAGATTTTCTCTGTCTTTTTTACCCTCATGCCAATAAAAAAAAAAGCAACCAACATTTGGATGCCCACAGAGTAGAACAGAGAGTTGTTTTATCAATATTTTCACTTTCTCAGTAACAGACAAATGTCTAAATCTCTTTGCTATAAACCACGTGTCTCATTCAATAAATACAGTGTTATTAGAGCTTAGCCCAGGGACGAAACACCAACCTTGAGATAATGATCAAAGAATTCCCCCGCTATGCTGTGATATCAACCATACTTGACACAAAATAGGAAAGGTGTTTCATCATTTATTTTCAATAAAAACAGTTTGATGACCCCTGATATATCATCCATTCCATTTCTTTTCTTTTCTTGGTCACTCAGTAGAAACGAAGGTTAGTGGAAGTCTTCAATTTCACATTTTACTAGGTGGGGACTGGATAGCTCAGTGGTCGGAGCACTCGCTTTCCCCCAGCCAAGTTAAGCAGCGTTGAGCGTGGTTGCCACTTGGATGGGTGACCGTTTGCGCGCCTTGGCTTCAGTACAGTTCCCTCAGTTCACCCAGCTGTAAATGGGTACCTGCCCTCTTTAGGGTCAGGGAAGGTAAAGCAGCGAGGGAGAGGAGATGGGCGCCACCCTCAATATGCTGGCCCTAGAGAAGTGAGGTCTCTGACGCCTCGCTCCCCTACGACCTTAGGCCTTATAGGTTATGGGACACCTTTACCTTTCTACTTAACGTAATGTCAAATGAAGACAGTTAAAGCTGTTTTTCATTTATTGGCAGCCTTCAGTCTCAGAAGACTACGGAGTTGCGTTCTAGGTTTTTATTCCATTAAGTCGCCAAACAGAAAACATGATTTACATACCCCTTTCAATCCAGATAACACTGGTCATTATTCATTTACCTCTCTATTTATTGTTGTCGGCCGCTGTTTTTCTTGTTTTGTTTTTTATTCCATTCCTCAACCAGAGCCCTGATGTCCACTAATGACGATATTTTGCGAATTGTGACCGTTTACCCAACCATTCAGGTAGCCATATTACGACTTTGGGGATGATGTCTAAACACACCTATACTGTGTGCATGTGTGTTTTCAACTTTTACCATTCATTCCTACCGGTACATATTGGCCTACTCTTCCAAAACGTGGAACGAGTTGTTAACGTTTGAGCAAGATGTTCAGCGTAGGTTCCCGCATTAAACATCAGTTTATAGTCTCATCCGAAAGACTTTCAAAGGAGTGGAATCAGTACTGATCTTCACTTTATTTATCTATTCTTCTATATCGAGGATGATGGAGTAAGCTCTTAACTCGTGAAGAAAAATCCCCTCAAACAGGTGCCTCGGTGGTGGCTCGAACCCGGGCCGTCAGATAACCAGCGCAACACTCTAACCACTCTCCACCCCTACCCCCACCCCACCTCCACCCCACCCCGCTGCTGGTATCATCCATACCAGAAACTGTACTGTCTCTTAACACTTTTCTGTGTAGAAAGGACATAGCGAAGGAATGCACAGACGGACTGACAGTGAAGCGAAGGTAGCTAGGTGTGTAAGTGACTGTCTGTTGCCTGGTGAAAGCCTGTCTTTGTCTTTGGTAAAGGAGGTGAGAAAAGGAAATCAGATACAGTGTTGTCATCACCTAGCGATTGTTTGTTTTTTTCTCTCTCTTTGTCTGAAAATGGCTTCTCGGTTGTTATATCACATTTACCCTTTCTGCGTCAAGGTTTCTCTTTTTTGTTTAACTCCCTCTATTTTATGAAAGTGTGTATTAAACATAGATTCTTTTTTTTGGTTATCTCCTCTTGCCCTTTCTGCCTTTGCTGTATTTTGAGGGTTGGGGGTCCTAAGTGTGTGTGTGTGTGTGTGTGTGTGTGTGTGTGGTGTGTGTGTGTGTGTGTGTGTGTGTGTGTGTGTGTGTGTGTGTGTGTGTGTGTGTGTGTGTGTGTGTGTGTGTATGTGTGTGTGTGTGTGTGTGTGTGTGTGACTTGCGTTGTTACTGTTGGTTTATGTCTGTGTGCTGCGTAAGTGTGTGTGTGTGTGTGCATGCGTGTGCGTGCGTGCGTGCGTTTATGCACGCATGTATGTATGTATAGGTAGGTATGTATCAAAGTCAAATTCAAAGTCAAAGTAAAACTTTTATTTTCAGATGGTACAATGAATAAGCAGTGCGTCTGCTTTTTTTCATCAAGCCATTTATCTAAAGAAAAAAAAGCGAGAGAAAAAGATAATGTATATGAAGACATAGAATTTAAAAAACCTAATCAATGATAAATATATAAATTAAACAAGAAAAGACAATAACATATGCATACATGGAATTAAAAACAAAAACAAAAAACCCTGAACAGTATTACACCATACAATTCAAATAATTCAAAAATCTTGAAAATATATCCATCATAATACAAACAAACAAGCAACAATGAAAAACCAAACCAAAACAAACAAAGAAGACAAAACAATTTTTTTTTACAGACACACCAACTGCTTCTCTCCCTCCCCCACCCCCTCATACACACAAAAATCTTGAACCATACAAACAACTGAATAAAAGAAACAAAAAAGATAAACCAACAATATCAACCACAACAAGCAAATAAACAAACAAACAAACAAACATACGTACACACCAACAACAGCGACAATAACTAACATAAGACAAGAATAACAGCCAAAACAAATGAAGAACAATATAGAACTAACAAAAGACGAAAAAAAAAGAGTCCAAAATACCCCCTCCCCCTCTCCAAGAAAACCACCCTAAAACCCAAAACAAACAAACAAAAAGCAAAGTAAAGTAGAAATCCACCCCCACCACCACCACCAATAACAAGCTGGATAACTTCAGGTGGAAGTTTGTACAATTCTAATTTGCGCAATAACAAAGAGTGGTTGATCACATCAAATGCTTTTTCAAAGTCAACAAAATGAATGTGTGTGTGTGTGTGTGTGTGTGTGTGTGTGTGTGTGTGTGTGTGTGTGTGTTGTGTGTGTGTGTGTGTGTGTGTGTGTGTGTGTGTGTGTTGTGTGTGTGTGTGTGTGAGTTTTTTTCTCTATTTATTATGTGTGTATATACGCGCGCGCGCGTGCGTGCGTGCGTGCGTGCGTGCGTGTGTGTGTGTGTGTTGTGTGTGTGTGTGTTGTGTGTGTTGTGTGTGTGTGTGTGTGTGTGTGTATGGGCGTACAAGCCTGTGTGTGTGTTTGTGTGTGTGCGCGCGTGTGCATGTCTGTAAGCGAAGCGCGCGCGTGTGTGTGTATAACTTTTGCTGTTGCTGCTTGTTTCTGCTTAGATTCTGTTTTCTTTCTTTGGTGGTAGCGAGGTGGGGGGAGGGGGGAGGGGGTGAAGAGCGGATGTTCTGCGTTTCTTGTTTGCTGTAGTTCGTGTGTCACAACATTGGCACACTTGAACTCGTGTGCCATAACACATGCAGGCACATGCACACATTCTTCCATATTTTTCACAGTACATACAGGCACGTACTCATACACACCTTCACCTTCACCTATCCCGTAATCTAATAGACCGTTGAAGTACCACTGAAGATTTTGCAACCAGCTTCCTCCACTCATACCACACACTTTGGCTAAAGGGGATTGTTTCGAGCCAAGGCATGGAAGCACAAACTACTACAATAGTGTATACACTACTACAATAATGCACACACTACTATACAAAAATGTACACACTACTATACAATAATGCACACACTGCTATACAATAATGCACACACTACTATACAATAATGCACACACTACTATACAATAATGCATACACTACTATACAATAATACACAACCTAATATACAATAATGCACACACTACTACAATAATGAGCAAACTAATATACAATAATGCACACACTACTATACAATAATGCACAAACTAATATACTATAATGCACACACTACTACGTTAATGCACACACTATTATACAATAATGCACACACTACTATACAATAATGCATACACTACTATACAATAATGCACAAACTAATATACAATATTGCGCACTCAACTATACGATAATGCACGCACTACTATACAATAATGCACGCACTACTACACTAATGCACACACTACTACGATAATGCACACACTACTATAATAATGCACGCACTACTACACTAATGCACACACTACTACACTAATGCACACAATACTATACTAAAGCACACACTACTACACTAATGCACACACTACTATAATAATAATAATAATAATAATAATAATAATAATAATAATAATAATAATGAATAGCATTTATATAGCACATTTCTCAAAGCAATGACTCAATGCGCTTTCATACCATGCGCATTTATATACCTGCACACACAGCACATAATAACAACAACAACAACAACAATGATAATGAGCATTTCTAAAGCGCAAATAAATTTACAAGAGATACCTATCGCACTGTAGAGGCACACACTTGCGTCCGGGCACACACTAGCAGGGCAATTAACAGTACACTCAGAGAAAAGGCACTAGCAATAACATAACTAACAAAAAAACCATAACCAACAGCCAGGCATGCACATGAAGTAGCCTACAGTGTGACAAACGGCGACCGTCAAGACAAGCACAATATATTAACTAGCTAAGAAATACATTAAAGAGATGTGTCTTCAATGAAGACTTAAACTGGGATAAAGTGGGAGCATGTCTGACGGCTGGTGGCAGAGAGTTCCAGATCGTGGGCGCAGCAACACCAAAAGATCTACGACCTGCGGTTTTGAGGTTGTAATGGGGTACAAGAAGTTATCATTCGAAGACCGCAGGGTTCTAGTTGTGGTGCGTGTTTTCAAGGCAGCTGACAGAGATGGAGCAAGCGAGCCTTCAGAGTGACGGTATGCCAAGACCGCAACTTTGTACTGACAGCGTGCCCTTACAGGTAACCAATGAAGCTTCCTAAGCATGGGAGTCACATGGTCCCTTTTTGCTCTTTCCAAGGATGAGCCTGGCAGCCGAGTTCTGAATTTGCTGCAGGCGTGTAAACTGTTCATCACTTATACCGATAAAACAGGAGTTGCAATAGTCCAGTCGCGACAAGACGGTCGCTGAAACAAGCTTGATCACTGCATCTCGAGGCAAGAATTTCTTAATGTGTGCAATACGGCGCAGCTCTAGAAAGCATGCTCTGCAGACATTACTAATGTGGTCTTTCATGGAGAGAGTAGGATCTAGCCGAACACCCAGATACCGCACAGAACTCTGAAAAGCTATGTCACAGCCACCCAAGACCACAGAACTCTCCGACACCCGCATAAGACTAGATGGTGAACCAACTGCCATAACTTCTGTCTTGTCTGTATTTAATTTGAGTTTGTTGCTGTCCATCCACTGAAGGACACTGTGCGTGCAATCTGCCAGTGTGCGTGTGGCGTCTGAAAAATTTTGAGGTGTTGCATTTGCCGAAATTTCTGTATCATCTGCATATTTATGAAACTGGCAATCATGTAAGGTCATCACATTAGACAGAGGCTGAGAATATAGTGTGAACAATACGGGACCCAAAACAGAACCTTGAGGTACGCCATATAGGAGGGGGGGCAGGTTGTGACTTAACTCCCTCTATCAGCACGCTCTGCGACCTATCAGAGACATAAGAGGTAAACCATGCCAAGGCAACACCTCTTATTCCAAAAGAGTAATCTAGTCTTTTGAGCAAAATAGAGTGGTCAAGCGTGTCGAATGCCGCACTGAGGTCCAACAAGCCCATGACCGACACTCTGCGGTCGTCATTCTGCAAAAGCAGGCTGCTGGTGACACTCAGTACGGCAGTCTCCGTGCTGTGACCAGCCCTATACGCTGACTGATGATCTTCCAAAAGGTGGTTACCAGCTAGGTGCTTCTGAAGCTGTTTGAGGACGACCCTCTCCAGAACTTTTGAAATGAAAGGAAGATTGGAAACCGGCCTGTAATTTTTCATAGCATTGCAGTCTAGACCTTTTTTCTAATACACACATTACTATACAATAATGCACACACTACTACAATAATGCACAAACTACTACAATAATACACACACTACTATACAATAATGCACACACTACTATACAATAATGCATACACTACTATACAATAATGCACACACTACTACAATAATGCGCACACTACTATACAATAATGCACATACTACTATACAATAATGCACACACTACTATACAATAATGCACACACTACTATAATAATGCACAAACTACTACAATAGTGCACAAACTTTCTACAATAATGCACAAACTTTCTACAATAATGTACAAACTTTCTACAATAATGCACAAACTTTTACAATAATGCACACACTACTACAATAATGCACACACTACTAAAATAATGCACAAACTTTCTACAATAATGCACAAACTACTACAACAATGCACAAACTTTCTACAATAATGCATAAACTTTCTACAATAATGCACAAACTTTCTACAATAATGCACACACTACTACAATAATGCACAAACTTTCTACAATAATGCACACACTACTACAATAATGCACAAACTTTCTACAATAATGCACACCCTACTACGATAATGCACACACTACTATACAATAATGCATAGGAGTGAGTGTGTGTGTGGGTGTTTCTCTCTGTTCGTTTACCTGTCAGACACAAACATTTTTCGCAATCTTCAGTCATTACAGCAAATGCTTTAAACTGACCCAAACCCCTCTCTCTTACCGGCCAAAGCGGCAATGCGCAGTTACAACCCGCCATAGACACATACATCAACCTCTCCAGACAAGGCATTCCAATGCATTCTGCAAATAGACCTCCATTCACAGAGAAACAGACAGTCGGACAGACAAATAGAGAAACGTACAGGCAGACAGACAGATAGAGAAACGTACAGGCAGATAGACACACAGACAAGGGGACAGGATCGTTAGGAATCAGAAGTGGAAGACAATACTTGCTATTGACATGGTGTTGGTGACGGCGTAGAATAGATTGTGGCGTGAAAGTTTGTTTTTAGTGTTAAGTACTTGATGTGGGACGGGATAGCTCAGTGGTCGGAGTACTCGCTCGCCCCCCCCCTTCCCCCCCCCCCCCCCCCCCGCCATGTTAAGCAGCGTCAAGCGTGGTTACCACTTGGATGGGTGACCGTTAACGCGCCTTGGCTTCAGTACAGTCCCCCAGTTCACCCAGCTGTAAATGGGTACCTGCCCTCTTTAGGGTCAGGGAAGGTAAAGCAGCGAGGGAGAGGAGATGGGCGCCGCCTTCAATATGCTGGCCTCTAGAGAAGTGAGGTCTCTGACGCCTCGCTCCCCTACGATTTTATAGGTTATGGGACACCTTGACCTTTACCCTTTTTTTATAGTTTGTTTGTTTGTTTGTTCAGTTGGCTTGTTTGTTTATTTTGGCATTTTTTTCGGGGGGGGGGGGGGGGGGGGGGGGTCAGTTATTCAGGGTATTTTGTTTGTTTTGCAGTTTCAATCCCATGTGATGCACATGAATGTCACCCGTATTTTTAATGTTACGTTCTGTAATTTACAACTCAGCAGGCACTAGTTTTCGGTTACTTAGTGCAGTACATACATGCTTTTATCATCATTCTTTCCATCCCATTTCCTTCTTACCAAGTGCAGTATGGACACTTCTTAATCCTGCAGTAGTTCTGTCATGTCTCTATTTTCATTTGACTCTTTGGGGGGTAGGGTATTTCGGTGATAACGGAACAAACACTCACACGTATTTTCTACATCCAGTCCTCGTGTGCTCTGCAAATTTTGTTATCCGTTCCCTCTGGCACACAATGGCCTACTATTCTGAAAACTGGACCAGGTTTTAACGTGTGCGAAAGATGCTCTGAATCCGTTTGCACACAGGACCTCGGCTTGCAGTTTCATCTGAAGGAACAGGGGGAAGGGGGGGGGGGGGGATGTGTTCCTAAGTTTGACAAAAGAGGGGATATTTCAGTGAAGCAAAGGCTAAAACACTGCCAATAAAAAGGAGAAACAAAAGCAGAACACAGTACACACAAAGGAGTCCCCTAAACAAATCAACTAAAAGTCAGCGCTCACAGAAGTGCAAAGAACCAAGACGAACGAGACGGGGAAAACGATACACGATAACGATTGATTTAATAACATGAAGAGACAGCACACACAAGTACTTTTTAAAACACACACACACTTCATCTTCACCACTTTAAACACACACACACATACACACAAACACACGCACACACGCACGCACGTACGCGCACGCGCACACACACACACACACACACACACACACACATACACACACAGTGTCACACACACACCTACCAAAAGAAAGAGTTTACAACTAAAGACAAAAAACGTAACATTTGTATAGATAAATTATGTGACATAATCACAGTTGATTTCTATCAAGCAGATATCATAAAATATGTGTATGAATGTTTTAAGAAAAGAGAAAATGAGAAGTAAAATGCAACATGCTTTAGTGTACATCGATTTGAGCCAAAGAGATGATTATAACTGATGTTTGTTTGTTTTGTTGTTGTGTCAAATAAGTCTACTTGACTTAAATAGCAATAAAATGTTCTGAATCTGAATCACGTCTGATATCCCTATTTAGTGGAAGAACGTTAAACTGAAAAACTACTACTACTACTATTACTACTACCTCTACTACTACTGCTGCTGCTACTACTGCTGCTACTAACACACACACACACACACACACACACACACACACACACACACACACACACACACACACTGAAACAAATATGAAAGAATCAAGCAAACAAAACACAATAAAGCAAGATCAGGCAATATAGCAACAGAGAATAACCCCCACACATCAAAAACAATGAACCTCAGCACGTTTTGCTTTACGTCAAAAGATGATATCGATCATGAGCTGTACACAAAAAATGGTCTTCCAAAAACCAGAATGACCCAGTTTTACCAGAAATGCCATCATCATGTGTGGGACGGCTTCTTTTATAGCTCCAACTTTTCTGTCTTCTTTGTCCTTAACAGAAAAATGGCTGTACGGGAACAACATAAAATAGGAATAAAAATAATTGAAAGAAAGTGGAAGTGGGCGGGTTATTGTAAATTACAGTAAAGGTTCAGCCTCCTTTTGTAAGTAAAAGCTGCAGCAGCAGCAGCAGCAGCAGCAGCAGCAGCAGCAGCAGCAGCAGCAAGTAGTAGTAGTAGTAGTAGTAGTAGTAGTAGTAGTAGTAGTAGTAGTCGTCGTCGTCGTCGTCGTCGTCGTCGTAGTTGTAGTAGTAGTAGTAGTAGTAGTAGTAGTAGTAGTAGTAGTAGTAGTAGTAGTAGTAGTAGTAGTAGTAGTAGTAGTAGTAGTAGCAACAGCAGTATTAACAGAAAAGTAGCAGCAGCAGCAGCAGCAGTAGTTGTTGTTGTAGTAGTAGTAGTAGTAGTAGTAGTAGTAGTAGTAGTAGTAGTAGTAGTAGTAGTAGTAGTAGTAGTAGTAGTAGTAGTAGTAGTAGTAGTAGTGTAGTAGTAGAAGCACAGCAGTACACATGCATGCATGTTTGTGTGTGCCCACGTGTTCGCCTGCACGCGTCAGTGTGTGAGTGTGAATGAAAGGTTGATCACAGGATCTTCAACGCACATAAAGCAGGGCTTTTATTTGTCAAAAAATACAAATTCAATGCCATGCACACACGACAATATTGATTGACACGTCAGCAATGCTTGATGCGCATGTGCGTCTGGTCACGTGAGGTAAAGGGTGTTGTTCATTATTGGCCTTTGCTCAAAGCGTTGAGTATGATTATATATATAGATATATATAGAGAGAGAGATAGGTGTATTTCATGATCTTGATCATGATTATGATCATGATGATCTTAATGATAAGTATGAAGATTTGACTCCTACTATTACAATTACTACTCTTACTACTACCTACTGCTGTCGCTGCTGCTGTTGCTGCTGCTGCTGCTGCTTCTGCTAATACCTCTTCTTTTACTACGGCCACCTCTGCTGCAACTATTATTCCTGCAACTCTGATTGCTTCTTCTTCTTCTCTTGCTGCTACTGCTACGGCTACTGCTGCTTTCATGCTAATGCTGTCGCTACTAACACTACTCCTGCTGCCAGCCGCCATGGCACAGTGGTTAGTGCCTTGAGTTACGGGCTGGAATGTCGTGTGTTCGAGTCCAACAAGGGTCATAGGATTTGGGGTGTTGTTGTTTTTTCTGACCCACTCCTTCCCAGGGTGAGTTTGCTTTGCGCTCACATCATCCCCATCACCACTGGTCATCAGGCAAAACAAGATCGCGGCTGCTCTGGTCTCGTGGTGACCTCAGTTTTGGTTTCCCATATATGTCAGTGCTTGTCCTGAGTTTGTGTCAAAACTTTGGAGGTTAGAGACACATGGTAGAAGATCGTTGGACGGGAAAAGATGGTGGTCACCACACGAGTGGGCATTTCACTCGGTCTGGCTCCGCGTCTGAGATGTTATTGTTGTCAGTAAGGGTGGGTGGATGGGTGTACGTTTGTATGGATTTGGATGAATTGTGATAAACGAGTGCTGGGCTGAGGGGGGACTGATCTTTGGAAATGTGTCAGCATGTTTAGGGAGCTATGTGTCATTTTGAGTGACAGTGCGTGTTTCGTTGTTTAGTGCAGTCAAGAGACGTTTTTTTTCTTTATGTAAGTGGACAATAAAGGCTGTCTTTTGTGTCTTGTATCTTGTCGTATGAGGTTCGTCCGTATGTTAGCTCAGAGCAGGCATCATGCAACGCGACTAAACTGACCAAGCAGCAATGCAGGGTCCCTCTGGCTGGTGGCCCTACGGCCGCCTGACTGTGATAGGCTCCCTGTAGATATGGCTGGGGGCGGAAAGATCAAAATGTGTGTCGTGAGAACAGCAGGTCAAGAACGTTGGAGAAGAGAAAAACAGTATAAAAAAAGAAAATTTAGAAAAACAACAGACAATAAGCCACAACCAACAAGAACACTTCTTCTACTACCGCTGTTACTGCTATCATCACGGCTATTTCTTCTGCTAGAGCTAGTCATATTCTTTTTTTTTCGTTCCTCAGCTAGAGCTCTGAGGTTCACTAATGGTGAGATTTGTGCGTATGCCACGGGCTTTTTTTAATACCTCCCCCCCCCCCCACACACACACACACACTACTAAGGTAGCCGCATTCCGACTTTGTGTGTGGTATCCAAACACAACACCTGAGTGCACGCTATTTTTGTTTCTTTGTTTTTCTTTTTTTTCATCCGTTCCTATGGGCACACAATGGCCTACTCTTACGAAATGCGGAACCGGTTTTAACGTGTGGGCAAGATGTTCTGCGTTCGTTCAGACACGGATCCTTGGTTTATAATTTCATCCGAAGGACTTTGACATTCAGTTCGATGTTTTCGTCAAACTGGGAAGAAATGGCGAGGTTTGGAATCGAACTCAGAACCTCACGGTTTTATTTTTAGCAGGCGAAAGTCTTAACCATCCTGCAACCTTCTTTCTTTCTGCCGATTTAATGAACGAAACGAATGTACGTATTGTGTACTCATATTATGAAACGTAATAAAAGTACTAAGCTGCATGCACTCTCAGTTTGGCCCAGCCTGTCACCGAGAGGAACAAAAGAGCTGAAATGGGTTAGGACCAAGAGGAAATGAATGGTCCTTTACTCCCAAACCAAGCTTGAAAAAACCAAACGATGCATCATGGGCATCAGCGAGTTTTCCATAATCTCAGCCACCCCCACCTCCCCCCCCCTTCCCCCCCCCCCCTCCTCGGATGTAATGCGGCAATGACCATGCATGAATTAAGCCGCCATCTTTTTCCACGCCATTAAGCCTTGGGAAAGAAATGGTCGTCTGTGTTGACAGGAAGTGACGTTTTGTAGGGCATGATTGGAAATGCTGAGTTGCGACTGATAATATGTGATTGTGTATTGTGTTACGTTGTGTTGTATTGTGTTGAGCTGCGGTGTGCTGTGTTGTGCTTGTTGTTTTGTAAGGTGTCGTGTTTTGTTCTTATGAAACTTACTGTTCTATTTTGTATTTTGTTGTATACTAGTGTACTTTGCTGTATTTTATTATATTTTAGTAAAGTGTAGTGTGCATGCAGTATTGTACTTTTTTCATTCCTTCCCACTGGCACACAATAGCCTACTCTTTCAAAAAGCGGGACAGGTTTTAAAGTGTGCAAAAGATGTTCTGTGCGCGTTCGCACACGAGATCTCAGTTTTTAGTCTCATCAGCAGGACTTATTTCGGAGAAAGGAGTCGGCACAGATGCTAACTCGAGGGGAAAATAATCCCCTTAATAATGATACCTACTACTACTAATAATAATAATGAATGGAACTTATATTTCGCTATATCTTGCAAAGACAAGTCAAAGCTCATGCATTCAACCTAATCTTACACAGTCATGCAATCAATGATAAATAATCAATAATTTAAACAAACAGATATAACAAACATGGTGCGCTGCAGACAAAATCTATGAAATAAAATGTAAATAGTCAAATGTTTTTCAAAAGCACACACACACTCACACAGATCATATACTTTAGCAGGGTGATAGGACATGGGTTAGTGAAGGTGGGATAGTTCTGATATGAAACAGGAGGGGGGGGGAATCTTAGGTTTGAAATAAATATGTCTTGAGGCCGGATTTCAAAGTGTCATAACTAGGTTTCTGGCGAAGAGATTCGAACGGGATTCGAACCCGGGTCAGCAGATCACGAGCGCAATGCCCAAAGCTCAACGCCTAACGGCCTAGCTAACCCGGCTGTCCCGTCCTGCCTAGTGGTGTGCAGTGCTGTGCAGTGCTGTGTTGTGCAGTGCAGTGCAGCGCTGTGTTGTGCAGTGCTGTGCAGTGCAGCGCTGTGTTGTGCAGTGCTGTGCAGTGCAGCGCTGTGTTGTGCAGTGCTTTGTTGTGCAGTGCTGTGTTGTGCAGTGCTGTGTTGTGCAGTGCTGTGTTGTGCTGACTTTCTATATATGTACGTATGTGTATGTGTGAGTGTGTGTTTGTGTGCTTGTGTGTGTGTGTGTCTGTGTGTGTACTGTGTATGTGTCTGTGTGTGTGTCTGTGTGTGTGTGTTGTGTCAAGTCAAATCAAGTCAATTTTTTTTCCAGATAGTACATTGAATAAGCAATGCATTCGCTGTGTGTGTATGTGTGTGTGTGTGTGTGTGCGTGTGTGTGTGTGTGTGTGTGTGTGTGTGTGTGTGTGTGTGTGTGTGTGTGTGTGTGTGTGTGTGTGTGTGTGTGTGTGTGTGCGTGTGTGTGTGTGTGTGTGTGTGTGTGTCTGTGTGAGTGAGTGTGTGTGTGTGTGTTTTGTGTCTGTGCGTGTGTCTAAAAAGAGTGTAAACTGTTGATCTCTTACTTTTTAGATGGATGATTTGTATTTGTATGGAAAGATAGTTGTATACCATTTCATGTTACAGCATAGTTTTTTGTGTGAAAATTGGTCTGCTCTCCCCTGGGAGAGCATGTCACCACAGGAGCAGTTCCACTCATATTTCTGTTTATATCCTGTTTTGCAAGTGTACTTTTTTCACTGTCAGAGTGGCTTATTATCTACATTATCTAGGGGGTCATTATGAACAGCACACTCTCTATGCAAAAATTTATCACCAAGACCTGCCAGTCGTGCTATTATCAATTATGGGGTATGAGTGCAATTTGAAAGTACCTTTCCACTGATGCAACATCCAAACTAGTCACGTATCTCGTTTTTTCATGTCTGGACTATTGCAATTCTCTTATGGCTGGTCTGCCAGCATCATCTATCCACTCCCTTCAACGTATACAAAACTCTGCAGCTCGACTAGTCTTCAGAAAGAAAAAATATGTGCATATTATTTACTCACTTGCAATCTCTCCACTGGCTGCCTCTGTTACAGAGAGTAAACTACAATATCAGTACTCTCTGTTACAAATGTCTCCACAAAACAGCACCTTTCTTCCTCTGTGAATGTCTTCACCTATACACTCCTTCACGTTCCCTCCGCTCTGCTGAAGATACCTTGTGCTTATGAATACCTAGATTCAACCAATCCACAGTCGGTCGTCGCTCTTTCTCTGTTTTTGGTCCATCCATCTAGAATGACCTCTTTCTCTCTATCACTCTTCACCAAAAGCCTTCTTATGATACTTTTAAATCCGGCCTCAAGACATATTTATTTCAAACCTTAGATGTTTTTCTCCTGGTTCATCTCAAAGCTGCCCCTGCCTTCAACAGCCGCAATCCCATCACCCTTCCAAAGTGTATAACCTTGTGTGTGTGTGTGTGTTGTGGTGTGTGTGTGTGTGTGTGTGTGTGTGTGTGTGTGTGTGGTGTGTGTGTGTGTGCGTGTGGTGTATGCGTATGTGTGTGTGTGTGTGTGGTTGTGTGTGTGTCTGTGTGTGTCTGTGTGTGTCTGTGTGTGTGTGCTCTTTTGGACTTGTTAGTACTATTAATTGTTGACTGTGTAAGAATGAGTTGAGTGCAAGTACTTTGATTTGTCTTCGAGGGATATAGCGCTATATAAATTAAATTCATTATTACTATTATTATTGTTTTGCAAGGAACAACTCTATTTCTGTCTTGGATTCTTTCACGTGTGTTGAATGTGTCTTGCACACCTAACATCTGTTTATCACCTCATCCGAAGGATTTACACTCAGACCACCACTCAAGGTCTAGGGGAGGGGGGGGGGGGGGGGGGGGTTCGGCCACAAACGGGGATCGAACCCAAACCCTTCGCTGTCTAGGCAGGCGCGTTACCTCGATAGCACCGACTCTTAAACCACTGGGCAAAAGTTCAACCCGATTCCTCCCCACCCCCCACCCTAACCCACCCCCTCTCTTCACCTTCCTGATCGTGGCAGTGACAAATAATAAACGCCTCTATAAACGTGTCCAGTTTTCTTGTGTAAAGATTGCCAGTTTGGGGGGTATAAACACTGAGAATAAGAAAAAAAAGGAAAGCAACAATAATGATAGGTTCGGTTTTATGCCCAGTTCATTCACACCACCGCCAGAATGTACGTCTTCATTCACGTAATAAAGGCTGCAAGAGGGGACATGGAGGACTCGTAAATACCCAGCCAATTTCTGTTGCTATCTGTGCTGTCAGCGAAAACTGAAACAATGTCCAGAAGACAAAAAGAAAAGAGAAGAACGACAGGTTAACAGATGGTAAAAACAAGTTAGTGACCGAGCGAGAGAGAGAGAGGAGGGAGGGAGAGAGAGAGAGAGAGAGAGAGAGAGAGAGAGAGAGAGAGAGAGAGGGGGGGGGGGAAGGAGGGGGGGAGAGAGAGAGAGAGAGAGAGAGAGAGAGAGAGAGAGGCAAACAGACAGACAGACAGACAGGCAGATAGATAGACAGATAGACAGACAGACAGATAGATAGATAGACGGACAGACTGACAGAAAAACAAAAAGGCAGAGGGACAGACAGACCG
>CM054135.1:97625037-97637537 GCA_028751875.1 Rapana venosa | reverse complement strand
TCACATTGATTATTTAAATACTAAGGCTCGGAAAAGTCTTAATCTTTTGAAAGTTATTAGTAAACAAGTGTGGGCTTATGATGTAGCTGTTTTAAAACATTTGGCATTATCTTTAGTACGTTCCAGACTCATTTATTGCCAGGAAGCATTTTTCAGTGCTCCAAAATATTTATTACAGAAAATGACAAGACTAGACTGCAAGGCTTTTCGATTAGCTCTGGGGGTTCCTTTTCATGCATCGTCCATGGGTACCTATAAGGAGATAGGAATTTTGCCATTAGACGAATATCGACAACTGACTGTGGCTAAATATCTCTTACGTTGTTCAACACAAGAAACCAATGTGGACAACGAAATTAGTATAAGATCTGATGTCAACTTTCCAAAAAGAGCACATTCTATTCGCTCTGTAACCACAGCTAGAACCTATACTTCTCAATTATTTGATCAAGCAGATATAAATCCCACAAAAATAGCTAAATCGAAGATTCACTCCTCGCCTTGTCCCCCATGGGAACTTAAGAGAGCTAATTTTGACGTAAATTATTCCTCTTTAATGAAAAAAGGTAATGAAAATATTCTTAGCGCATCAGTAAAAGAATATATACAAACTACATATCCAAATCATTTAAAAATCTACACAGACGGTTCCCTTTTGAACAATAATGAGGCGGGTGCAGCGTTTGTCATACCATCTTTGAAAATAGAGAAATCTTTTTATGTAGGAAAAAATCGATCTATTTTTACAGCTGAATTGTCTGTTATTTTGATGGCTTTATATTATCTTTTAGATTTTCCTAAAGACATATTTCAAATACTTTTCTGTGTTGATTCCAGGTCAGTCTTACTTGCCCTGAGAAACTTCAGTTCAAAAGTGAGACAAGATTTCATAATTGAGATTAGTCATCTAATTCATTTTCTGATGATACGAGGCACTGGTGTTACATTTTGCTGGATACCCTCGCACTGTGGTATTTACTTTAATGAAAAAGTTGACAGAAAAGCAAAATGTGGAGCTGAGCATATCGATGGGTCTTGCAGCATAAGTGTTCCTCTATCCATCCATGAGGGCTATAGCATGTTACAAAATGCATGTTGGAAACACTTTAAAAAGAAACTACAAAGTACCGGTTATTCCTGGAGTGATGATGTAGCCCATGTATTATCTTTTGATAAGATCAAATATCGTAATTTACATGAATATAGAAATGTTGTATCTCTTATATACAGGTTTAAGCTCAATGCTTTTAGAACAAAATTTTTTTTAAAAGCAACATGTATCTGTGGTGAAAATCTTACTAATGATCACATTCTTTTACGATGCAGAGATCTGAAAAACATCTTACCTGCCTTCCCAGTCCGTAGCTTGCAGCAAGTTCTTAAAGACATTCCATTAATGAAAGAAATTGTATTGTCATTAAGCCATACTCCTATGTTCAGACTCCTCTGATATAAGGATAGCTTCAAGTTATATGAATTGGAAAGTTGATATTTTTGCTGTTTGATGTTTTTGGGGTTGGTTGTCTTTTTTCTTTTTGTTGTTGTTGTTGTTGTTGTTTTTTTGTGGGGGTTTTTTTTGGATTTTTTTCCCCCCCTCCTCCCGAATTCTTGTTTATGCTTGTTTCATAATAGTTGTTTATTGCGATTGATTAGTTATATGCATACCCCTCCCCCCTACACACACACACAAGCACGTGCGCGTGCGCACGCACACACACACACACGGGCACGCACGCACACACACATACACACACTTTCCTGTCTGATATCACTATTTAGTGGAAGGACGTTAAACTGAAGAACTACTACTACACACACACACACACACACACACACACACACACACACACACACACACACACACACACAGAGGGTATTAACTATGTCAACAACACACACACCACACGCACGCACACGCACGCACATACACACACATACACACACATACACGCACACAACAGAATCAATTCACAAACTGCCAAAGCCTCATTACCAATATACACACACACGCGCGCGCACACACACACACACACACACACACACACATACACACACACACACACCAGAATCAATTCACAAACTGCCGAAGCCTCATTACCAATATCAACACATACACACACACCGCACGCACGCACACACACACATACACACACACACATACACACACACACAGAGCCTCCAGACATTTGTTCGCAAACTGCCGAAACCTCATTACCAATATCAACACACACAGAGACACAAATTCACACACACACAACACAACACAACACAACAAGCACAGCACAGCACAACACTCACACACACACACACACACACACACACACACACACACACACACACACACACTCTTACACACACACACACTGAACCATCGTTACTGTTGGACATTGTGTTAGGATTGATAAGAAGTCCGATAATTCAGTTTTTGTAGTATGTTAAAGTTAGTTTTTAAGTACTGTTATTTGACACTTTTTGTTATTGTTTGCATTCTCTTGTTTATATTACTTTTTCCGTCTAAAATCACTAAATGTGAATAGACGTTAAACTGAAGATCACACACACACACACACACACACACACACACACACACACACACACATACACACACACACACACACACACCACACACACACACACACACACACACACACACACACACACACACACACAACGGCCATGATTAGGCCAGATCTTCAATTTCTCTCCCAGCCCCCAGTTCTCAGAGTGTTATTTCAGCAGAAAGTTGACATTGCTGTCGTGGCAATCTGTGTGTGTGTGTGTGTGTGTGTGTGTGCGTGCGTGCGTGCGCGCGCGTGTGTGTGTGTGTGTGAGGTTTTGATGTCCCCACTGACCCCTACATGGCATTCATTGGGCAACCTCTCTCCATCTTGTGGCCCTTGCCTGTTGGACATCAGCCCTGATTGATGCTTGTTGGCGTGTACCTGCTTCATTACTGCTGAAGAAATTGCTGTTTTAGTGTGTGTGTGGTGGGGGGGGGGGTCGTTTTCTTCCACCTCTTGTTTCGACCTTTGTTTTCTCTCTGTGTTTTCTTCCTTCTCCTCTTCCTCTGCCTTTTTCTTCTTTGCAATTCTTTTCCAGATTTTGTTTTTGTTGTTTTTATTTTTCTTCTTCTTCTTCTTCGCAATTCTTCTTCTCAATTCTTCTTCGCAGTTCTTCTTCTTTGCAATTCTTCTTCGCAATTCTTCTTCCTCACAATTCTTCTTCTTTGCAATTCTTCTCTGCATTTTTCCTCCTTCTTCTTCTTCGCATTCTTCTTCTTCTTCTTTGCAATTCTTCTCCTAATTCTTCCTCTCAATTCTTTTTCGCAATTCTTCTTCTTTGCAATTCTTCTTTGCATTTTTCCTTCTTCTTCTTTGCATTCTTCTTCTTCTTTGCAAGTCTTCTTCTACTTCATCTCAATTATTTTTTGCAATTTTTCTTCTTCGCAATTCTTTTTCTTTGTAATTCTTCTTCGCATTTCTTCTTCTTCTTCTTCTTCTTCTTCATCATCATCTTCTGCTTCTGCTTCTGCTGCTGCTGCTGCTTCTACTATTACTTATGGCGTTTAAGCACAATTTGGAAGCATTTGTCGACTGATGCAACACCTAAACTTGTAACATTTCTCATTCTTTCGTGTTTTGACTACTATATTTATCTCCTGGCTGGTCTACAAGCATCATCCGTCCACTCCCTTCAAAGCATACACAACTCTGCAGCTCAACTAGGCCTCGGAAAGGAACACTCTGAGCACATTACTCTTTTGTTGCGGCCTCTCCACTGGTTACCTGTCCCACAGAGAGTGAAGTATAAGATCAGAACCCTATGTTCCACATGTCTCCACAACGCAGCACCCGTCTACTTCTGTGAACGTCTTCACTGTACATTCCTCCTAGTTTCCTCCTCTCTGCTGCAGACCCCCTGTGCTTACAAACACCCAAGTTCAAACGATTCTCCGTTGATTGTCGCTCTTTCACCATTTCTGTTCCTTTGATCTGGAATGACCTCCCTCTCACGCTTCGCCAGAAGCGTATTTACGACACTTTCAAATCCAGCCTGAGACATACTTATTCCCAAACTAAGATCTTCCAGATTTCTCCTGCTGTTTCATCTCATATTATTCTGAACCCTACTTGTCAACGGCCAGAATTTCAATCATCCCACTAGAATGGTGTGTGTGTGTGTGTGTGTGTGTGTGTGTGTGTGTGTGTGTGTGTGTGTGGTGTGTGTGTGTTGTGTGTGTGTGTGTGTGTGTGTGTGTGTGTGTTGTGTGTGTGTGTAATCTGTCTGTCTGTCTGTCTGTTTGTTTGTCTGTCTGTCTGTCTGTGTCTGTGTATGTCTGTGATATATCTATGTGTGTGAATCTTAATTTGCTAAATCTATTTGTGCGTGGTTGGATGTGAATTAACAAGTTGAATATAATCGTTTTGATATGCTTTTACAAGATATAGCGCTGTATACATACCATATATTATCAACATTATTACCATTTTCATTATTATTATTATTATTATGCACAATGCAAACGAATGCTTACTTTGAAGGAACAAATTTAGATGCAGAAGAAAACTGGGAAGCCATAACGAAGAGAGATATCTGTCTAAAAAAGAAAACGACAGAGAAGTTTCAAGCGGTGCTTTTGTTCTGCTGCTTTGCGGGAAACTAATTTCACCAGCAGGTTCACATACGTGGTTCGCATAGTACGTGCGTGGCTTTTTGTCTATGTACTCTTTCACATAAGCTACAACATTTAGTGTACTTGTGTGTGGTCTGCTCTGATTTGAATTTTCTGTTCTCATTTGTGTGCGTACGTGCGTGCGTGCACACATGCGGGCATGCATACACTCGTGCACGTGTATACATTGAAAGAGGGACGAGTAGGTTGACAAAGAGATATACTGACAGAGTAAAAGGGAGAAAGAGGGAAAGAGAGAGAGAGAGAGAGAGAGAGAGAGACAGAGACAGAGACAGAGATAGATAGAGAAAGACAGAGAGAAAGACAGAGAAAGACAGAAAAGGAATGAGACAGAAGATATAGGAGACAGAGATACACACACAGACAGAGACACATAGAGACCACACACATAGAAAGAGAGAGAGAAAACAGAGAGAGGCAAAGACAGAAGAGAGAGAGAGAGAGAGAGAGGGGAGAGAGAAAAAGAGCAGAGAGAGAAAAAGAAACAGGACAGAGAAAGGTAGGCAAAACAGAGACAGAGGACAGGGCAGAGAGACAGAGACAGACAGACAGACAGAGGCAGAAACAGACAGAGCAAGACACAGGAGAAAGCAGACAGAAGCTAAACACATAGACATTAAAAACATAGGATCAGAGAAATCAAACACAAACATACCCCCAAACTAGTCTTATTCTTTTCTCCAAGCAGTTGCAAACTTCACCCCCCCCCCCCCCCCCCACCTCATCTTTCTCTTGTATCTCTGTGAGCTTGGGAGCGCGTGCGTTATGTTCGTGTTTATGTGGCGACGTGTGGAGTGCATGTATATGTGGATGTGTATTGTGTGAGAGTGCGCGCACGCACGCGCAGTGTGTGTTTGTGTGTGTGTTTTTGTGTGCGCGCACTTGTGTGTGTATGTATGGGTGCGTGCGTGTGTGGTGTGTGGTGTGTATGTGTGTGTGTGTTTGTGTGAGAGAGAGAGGAGAGAGAGGAGAGAGAAGAGACACTCCCTAATGTCGGATGGAGTGGAGAGCGATATGTACGTGAAAAGAGACAGCGAGACAGACAAGCAGAGAGAGGACAAGGAGAGAGGGCAGCAAAGCAGAGAGACAGACAAGCAGAGAGACAGGAAAAACAGAGAGACCAGACAAGCAGAGAGACTGACAAGAGAACAAGCAGAGAACGGACAAGGAGAAGATTAGAATTAACAGAGGACTGCACCAGCACAGAGACTGACAGAGAAGACAAGCAGCAGAGACGGACAAGCAGAGTGACAAACCAGAGGGATGACATGCAGAGAGACAGACAAGCATGAGAGACAGGAGTCATTACAGTTAGGCAGACGTGCACATCGACCATGCACATTCAATTTCACAGCACTGATGCAGGGGACAAAATCTGCACGCATTTAGAGTATTTAGAATTTAATCAGGTGCACGACTCCAAGCTACACAGTTCTCATTTCCTAATTATCACAGACCCTTAACGCACGCCTCTATAGACGGCAGAGCTTAGCGTCAATTGAAGTTTGGATCCATAACTCGGGGTGTATTGACATTCAAAACGGATAATCATCATCGAAAAATATCATTATTTTCATGATGGCTGAAATGAATACACAGAACAAGTAATGATTCACAATAATATGAAATATGGGGTTTAAAATGTGCAAAAGATATGCTGTATGTTTTTTTTTTGTACAAGGTAGCTTGATTTATACAGTCTCATCTGAAGGACTTTCAGGATAGGTGACGCAAGACCACCAATGTGTTCTTGGTAAAATTCTTAGAAAACTCAGCACATCTCATAAACAAACAAGTACACGTATATTCAGGGAGAGGGGAGTGTGGAGGGGGAGGGGGGTAGAAAGCACAAACGAGAATAACGATGGTAACAATAATCGAAAAGAGCAACAACAACAAAAAAATGAAGACAGCATTGACATGAACATTAACGACAAGAATTTTTGAGAGAGAGAGAGAGAGAGAGAGAGAGAGAGAGAGAGAGAGAGAGAGAGAGAGAGAGAGAGAGAGAGAGAGAGAGAGAGAGAGAGAGAGAGAGAAGAGAGAGACAGCTAGCATTTTGCAGACATGAGTCATTACTGCATCATCCACAGTGTTCGTTTTCTTTCGTTCCTCGGCTAGAGCTCCGAGGTTCACCAGTTGTGATATGTTTTGCGTATGCGACCGTTTTTCCCCCAAACAGTTACGTAGCCGCATTCCGACTTCCGGGATTGATCTGCAATTATCATGAAATGCTATACAATATGATACAATATCATCAAATTACAGTAACAGGCTTCTTTATGCCCGGAAATGTTACAAGCAAATACAAAACAGTTAATCACAAAATCAGATCAGAATCATAAAAAAACGAAAACTTGAAAGAAAACAAAAATAAACACAGTTATGGTTCTATGCAGATAGATATAAAACGATCAAGTTAAAGGACAAAACAGTGTGATTATAGAGGTTTGATGTACTTTAATATAATGATTCTCTAGATGTACAAACACATCAACGAATAATTTTATATATCACAAAAGTTTTACAGATTTGTTCACAAAATAAAAAGTCAATGGCTCACATTTTGGATTTTTCCCCGCTTTTGCTTTACTTTATTTGGCTTTTGTTTGGAAGAGGGGTGGGGGAGTGGCTGCATGACAGTAGTTTTTGTTCGTTCCTCAGCCAGAGCTTCCAGATTCACCATGGTGAGAGTTTTGCGTATGCGACCGTTTTTGCTCACAATTAAGGTAGCCGCACTCTGACTTCAGGAATGTCTAAACACGGCAACAGTGTGCAGGCTGTGGGTTTTTTTTTATTGTTTTGTTGTTGTTGTTTTGTTTTTGTTAAGTTTTCTTTTTTCTTGGGGTGGTGTTTTTATTTTAAACTTTGTCATCCGTTCTCACAGGCTCGCAATGGCCTACTCGACTCTTCCAAAAGGCAGAGCGGGTTGTAACATGTACGCAAGATGTTCTACCTGCGTTTGCACACGGCACCTCTGTGTATAGTCTCATCCGAAAGACTTTTGGAGAGTGGAGTTGGTACTGGTGTTACTCCATGGGTAAAATCCCCTCGAGGGGGAGCAGTGTAGTGGTTCGATGCCAAGCCGTCAGATTGCCAGCTCAACACTCTAAACACTAGGCTATCCCACCCCTATGACAGTATTAATTTAGGATAAGGCAATAGACCAACATCTTCTGTACAAAATACACATTATTATAGGTAAAGACACTGGGGTAATATTAATTTTTCAGTGCTGTCTACTGTCGCAGGTGAAACATTACACCTGCAGCCAGGAAAATGGCGTTGCGTTGTGGTTGTGCGTTCTTCACGTCAGAGCTGCCCACACTTTCACACAGAAATTGTGCATGTTACAGCACGGCACAATACGGTCAATACAACATCCCACAGTTGAATACAACCTAGCACAATGCCAAATACATACACACAGCGAAAGAATATACATGGTGAATGTTTTAAAAGATAAGCCATAGCTGTTTGTTGGTTGGCTTTGGTTTTGAATGTAATTTTGTTTTGTGGAAGAAACACTTTTAGTTTTAAAAACTCTTTTTCTTCAAAACCATAACTATGCAATAGTATATTTCTGGAAGTAATGTTTAGATTTATGCAGAAGATAATATTTGCTACACCTTACTCGGTTATTCAATATCTAAAGCTAGCAACTTGGCAAGATTCAGACACAGCCTGCTCTCAAACAAGGGCGATAATGTGGTTGGTTTCAACACAAAGTTTCTGCAACCAAGACAAACTTGCGCAGCATCACCTTTGTCGTCCTCATCACCATTGTTCATCCCGCAACACACGAACATTGTATGCCTGTCGACTGTGACCCTGGGCTCCTGGTGACCTCAGTATCGGTTTCCCTCTGTGTCCATGCCTGAGGCAAGTTCCTACTGAAACCTTTGGAATCTTCAGTTTCACAGGAGCCTGTCATTGGAAGGACATTGTAACAATGGCCATACTACAGGGTGAGAATGTCAGTCAGTTTTGCTCCGCCACTAAGCACTCAGTCTGGCTCGTCAAAAAGTGCGGAAGTATTTAGGTCAGTATGAGGCTCGTGTGTGGCGTCATATGCATCAACGATCAGAACTGGCAACATGAAGATAACATTGGTAAAGTGATTCCAGGCGTTCTCTGGTTGGTGTCCCCGTGGCAGCGTAACAGTCAGTTTTCTTGTGGAATGCTGGTTTTGGAAGTAGGGGAGACTGTAAATAGCTGTAATGGTGATGTCATAAACATGCAGCAGCAGCAGTAGTAAAAATGTTACAGAACATTGGACAGCAGCAGTGTGCAATTTCAGACCAGCTTTACTGAGGACTGCTAAAGGGTAAAGACATTTTTTGATATCCAGACAGACATGGCATCTATGTTATCTTTTTCTTCTTCTGTTTCAAACAAATAATCTCCCCCCCCCCCTCCCAACCCATCCCCGGCTCGTTCTCTCTCTCTAGCGCGCACACACACACAGTCTCTCATTCCCAGCCTCCTGTCCCGCCCCCCCCCCCCCCCCCCCCTTTAAAAAAAAGTCGCCATCAAATAAATTCCCCCCAAAGCAGCAGCAGCAGTGTTCTCTATCATGACCACGGGACCCCACGCTGGCAGCAGCGGCATTGCGGGCATGTGGTTCCAGTCCCGGCTGCAGGGCTCTGAGTGCAGTCGTCCATTATCCCCGCCACTGCCACCAGTGGCTTTGGTTCAGAAAAACGAGGCCGGCTCTATTCCATTCACTTTGGGCGTTGTTTAGGGCTTAAGGGCGGTGGTTTATGATGGCTATCATCGGCCACATGTGTTAGTTCTCTTTTTTTCTTTTTTTTTCTTTCTTTCTTTTTTTTGATAGGTGGAGAGAGGATAAGAGGGGTTTAGAAACAAAATGACACAGATGCAGAGAAGTGAAGCGCTTATTAGTGCACGATCTCAGTTTACCTTTGTTGTGCTTTTTTCATGAAAAAAAACAATACATTATTTTTAGTTACGATGAACTGTTAAGTACTTTTGCCTGGTTGTTTGTCACCAACAGATAATAAGAGTTCTGGTTTTGATAGTTAAACACTGGAAACAATCAATTAGCTCATGTCTGCAAAGAGCACACCAGCTCCAAATGAACTGATGTGTCAGATCTCTGCACTATTGTTCAACACCTTTCATTCTACCTTCAGACGGGGCATTCTGTTCCCAGTTTCCAATACAGTACTTAACCCGCTCATATACACACGCCCGCGCGCAGACACGCACACGCACGCACGCACAAACACGCACACACACACACACAATCACACACATTTCTCCTAACTGGGATTTCTGCATGAGTGTTTTACATCTGTGCCGCTTTGAACTTGAAATGTCAACCACGCGCTTCAAATTCTTCACATCTGTGCCTCACACTTTCTCCAACCCTGTGAACTTTGTCAGCTGCCCGCTCCCCCTATGGCAGCTAGCTCAGTACAGCATCTCCACCATCGCCCCGTTTACACCGACAGCGCTGACAGAGCTGACAGCTAGCTCAGTACAGCACCTCCACCATCGCCCCGTTTACACCGACAGCGCTGGCAGAGCTGACAGAGCTGACAGCGCGGGGTGTGTCGTCCACGCCGCTTCTGGAGCTGGACAGAGAGGACGGGACACTGGCCGGCTGACTGCCCGCTGCCACTGCCAGGGTGGTCAGCGAGATGGGGCCTTTGGCGCTGAACCTGGTCACCGGCTCCAGCGACAGGGACTGTGTGGAAGAGGCTGCAGGCTCCATAGTGGCGGTGGTGGTGGCGGTGGTGGTGACGGCTGTAGCGTTACCTGAAGACGGTGTGACCACCTGCTGAGAGGCTGGGTGGTGTGTGGCTGAGGTCAGACTAGGCGCCGTGAAGCCCAGTGCCGGGTTTTTGGGGGAAGACACGTGTCGCTTGGCCTTGGAGAAGTTGGGGAGGTCGTCCTGCGCTGGACTCCCCCTGCTGGTTTCGGGTAAAGACCTGGACGTTCCTTGAGACGTTCCTCCTGACTTAGCAGCAGCAGCAGCAGCAGGGGGAGACTTGTCAGAACTGGCCGGGGACACCTCATGGCTCAGCAGAACTTTCCGGTCAGTGGCGTGAACGTCCTCCACCCCCCTGCTGACTGCCCGCACGTCGCTCTCGGAGGCGGACTTGGGGACTGGGTGCTGGGCAGCCTCCAACCCCCTCACGGCGCCCAGAGGAGCGACATCGCAGCGGTCCTTGCCGTCCACCTCCACCAGCACACTCTCCGAGCGCAGCGACACCGCCGACCCGTTGTGGAAGCCGGAGCTGGCCCGGGACTCCTGCTTGTGCAGGCCGTGCAGGTAGTACTTGGAGCCCCGCCTGGCCAGCCCCTGTCGGGCAGGAGCCTGCCTCCACCTCCGCCACACCCAGCACATGATGAGGGTGGTGGCCGCCACGTTGAAGACGACGAGGAAGCCGATGATGAAGACGACGATGTCGGGGGCCGTGATGCTGTCTTCAGAGGCCGGGGGAGGGGTGGTGGGGGGGTCGGGCAGGCGCTCCACGGTGAGGATGACGTCAGCTGTGCTGGAGCGCCGATCTTGTGTGGAGATTTCACGTGCCACCAGCTGTAACAGTGTGGAGGAGGTTGAGGATATTGGACAATGACAATGACAATGACAAATTCTTTTATTTCGAGGATAATGAATAAGCACCCATGTGCGTTTTTACATCCAGTCCCCGTCCCCTCTATGAAAAAAAAATTCATCACCCAGACCTGTCAGTCGTGCTACTATTAATTACGGCGTATTAGTGCAATTCGAAAGTACCTGTCCACTGATGCAACAGCCAAACTTGTCACTTCTCTCATTCTCTCACATCTGGACTATTGCAATTCTCTTTTAGCTGGTCTGCCAGCAACATCTATCCACTCCCTTCAACGTATACAAAACTCCGCAGCTCGACTAGTTCTCAGAAAGAAAAAATCTGAGCACATTACCCCTCTCTTGCGATCTCTCCACTGGCTGCCTGTGCCACAGAGAGTAGATTATAAAATCAGTACCCTCTGTTACAAATGTCTCCACAAAACTGCACCCTCCTACCTATGTGAATGTTCTTAACCTGTACACTCCTTCACGTTCCCTCCGATCTACTGCAGATACCTTGTGCCTACGTATACCTAGATTCAACAATCACTGTTGGCCTCCGCTCATTCTCTATGTCTGGTCCATCCATCTGGAACAACCTTCCTCTCTCTCTTCGCCAGAAACCTAGTTATGACACTTTTAAATCCAGCCTCAAAACATATTTATTTCAAACCTAAGACTTCCCCCCTCCTGTTTCATATCTAACCCATGTTCTATCCACCCTGCTAAAGTATACGGCCTGTGCGAGTGTATGTGTGCTTTTGAAAAACATTTGACTATCGAAATTTTATTTCATAGATTTTGTCTGCTTCGCACCATGTTTGTAAATATCTGTTTGTTTTAACTTTTGAATATTTATCATTGATTGCATGACTGTGTAAGATTGGGTTGAATGCATGCGCTTTGGTTTGTCTTTGCAAGATATAGCGCTATATAAGTTCCATTTATTATTATTATTATTATTATATAAGAGAGACAGAGAGAGAGACAGAGAGAGAGAGAGGGGGGGGGTGAGCATGGGTGGACTAGGAAGAGGGGAACACCATCGTTTTCTATATGCAGGCTTACCTGCACATAGCTTGTGCAAGCAAACGGCCTGGTAAGTTTAAAACTACACTCAAAGGCCTACTTGTTCCAATACAACACACTTATACTGCCACTCACACAACACACGCACACACACACACACACACGCGCGCGCGCGCGCGCGCGCACTCAAAC